>JANPWX010000533.1:3331501-3361501 GCA_024734555.1 Trochalopteron elliotii
TCCCTCAGTGCACTGGTGGCCCCCCCTTTCGCCCCGCCGCCCGGGGACCCTCCCTGCCCGCGGGGACAGCGGGACGGGCCCCGGGGATCCGCCGGGAGCAGCGCGGCTGCCGGAGCGGGGTACGGGCAGAAGGAACCCGGAGCGGAGCGATAGAACGGGGGAACAAACCGTGCGAGGAAAGCGACGAGCCCCTTCGCAAGAGTTTTGGGAGTAGGGAGGGGTGGGAGGAATAAAAAGCGAGGAGTTATGCGCCAGGTGGGCTAAATAAAAACAATTAGAAAGATGATGGTTTTCTGGGAGAAGCAGCAGAAAAGAGTGACAATCAGGGCTGTTGCCAGTTAGATATGAGTAGGAGGTGTGTGTTCTTTCAGTAACTCAAGCTTTTTCAGGTGATGCAGCTCCTGGGAGAGGCTGAGCAGGTGTTAGCATAGAATCATCATAGATTCATAAAATGGTTTGGTTTGGAAGACTTCCTTGTTCCAACCTCCTGCCATGGCCAGAAACACCTACTTGGACCAGGTTGCTCCAAGCACCGTCCAGCCCAGCCCTGAACACTTCTACGGATGGGCAACACATGACCCAACTTCCCTGGGCAGCTTGTTCCAGTGCCTCACCACCTTCCCAGTAAAGAATTTTTTCCTGATACCTAATCTAAACCTGTTTGAGTTTGAGCCTGTTCTCCCTTATCCTGTCACAACATGGTCCTGTAAGTTGTCTTGTCCCATTTTTCCTGTAAGTTCCCTTCAGACACTGGAAGGTCACAAGGAAACCACCCTTGAAGCCTTCTCTTTTCCAGGCTGAACAATCCCAGTTCTCTCAGCCGTATCCCACTGGTGAGGTGCTCCATCTCCCTGATCAACCTAGTCTCCTCCTTTGGAGATGTAGTTGCTACAGGCAGGTGTATCAACCCTCTTTTTGCCCACCTTGAGTAACAAACCTTCCCAGCAAAACTCTTTTAGAGGAGAAATGTTTTATCACGCTGACTCAGTTTAGCGTGGTGTTATCTCTGGTATGTAGACAGATTTTTTTTTTTTTTTTATTTAATAGGAAGTCAAAATGAGTAACACCTAATCGGGTGACGAAGCAGAATTTCCAAAGTGTACTGCTGTGAGAAGCATCAACACCAGTAACTTGAGGAATTACATTTTTTTTTCCTTCTCTGGCTAGTCAGTGGTTCTGAAAGAGTGATGAGAAGGCTGATTTGCATGAGAAATACCCGTAGGCTAATGCAGCATTTTGTTTCACAAGTTTTTAGGTTAAAAAATCCTGGTAAAGTTGTTTTCCAATAGCTTTCCACTGTCCTGCACCTCTGAATTCCTGACACTGCAAAGCTGTGGAAATGTGAAAACGTCACGAAGGAGACAGTTCTTCATGGGCTTTACCTAGACAGAAGTGGTAAGACCTGAAAATCTTTTAATATTTATCATGCACGTTATAAATAATTTTATAAGGTTTTGTCTTTCAGACAGGGTGACAGATGAGGAGGCCTCCAGTCCAGCTGAATAATTTGCCCCTGGCATGTGCTGGAACGCAGACAAACAGGATGTTTTATCCCCAATTTATGGATAGAAAAATTGAGGCAAGGAAGTGAAGGCATTTATTTTCCAAGTGTAGAAGTGCTCATTTGTAAGCAGGCAATTTAGGCTCGAACTTTTTTTTTTTTTCCCTTTTTTTTGAGGGAAAGGACCATGTATATACAGTTCCCATTGAAACTACACTTGAGGCACCCAAGCAGAAAGACTTTGGCCATACTCTTTTGGGGTCCTGCAGCCCTAATCCCATGTTCTAATTGGCCAGTAATCTGTGGACAGATATTGTAACAGTTCCTTTAGAATATTTTTCTACTTCTCACTCATTTGCATACTAATGGCATAAAAATAGGCACTTCCTGCCAGCAATTAGTTGGAGCCCAGAATTTAAAGAAAGAAAAACACCACAGCATTATGGTAGATGGATGGTACTGAGGAAGCTGCAAAAAAGAGTCACTTCTCTGGTGCTCAGAAAGTGCCTTTAATTTAGAGTTTAAGGCTGGCAACTCTGTTACCTCTGTGTGACAGGGATTAACTGTTTGCTTGGCCTAATAACTTTGCCTCTAATGAGCCCCTCTAACTTTTTTCGTTGCAAATCCCTCGATCTGTCCTGCACCCAGGCTTGCTGCTATAAAATGTTTTTCTTTTTTTGCCTTTTTCCCAGAAGGAATAATGCTGGCAGTGAAGTCTGTGAGTGAAGTTCCTTGTGGATCACTGTGACTCAGACCAGCACAGAGGCTGCTCAAGGGTTCCTCATCTAATGAGGCACTGTGAAAACCAAACCACACATCAAGTCATGTGAAGTTCTAGGTTAAAAGAGCCCTTTAGGGCATGTAAATAGGGGGTTATTTGACTTCTCACATGTAGGCCGTGAACTTGACTGCAAACCAAGCTGGTGATAGGTGGAAATTTTCCTCTTCTGATATTGCAACAGAGGTAACTTGGGTTTACATATCACAGAATCATGGAACAGTTTGGGTCAGAAAGACCTTAGTGATCATCCAGTTCCAAGTAAATCCAGTGAGATGGTGAAAGTTTATTTTGTTGCTTTCTTTCCCCTAACTTCTGGACATCCTCAGTAGGAGCTGTTGAAACGAGTCTGGCAGAGGATACAAGCATGATTGAGGGCCTGGAGCATCTCTGTTCTCAAAGAACCAGGGGATGGATCCAATAAAGTGTTTATGCTGTTTAAGACTGAAACCTGCAATGCAGAGTAAATGTTTGGCTCCCTTAACAAGATCCAGAATCATGGAATGGTTTGGGTTGGAAGGGACCTTAAAGACCATCCAGTTCCAACCCTTCCTGTGATGGCCAGGAACACCTTCCACTATCCCAGGTTGCTCCAAGCCCCATCCAGGCCTGCTCTTAAACACTTCTAGGGGTGGGGCAGCCAGAGCTTCTCTGGGCGACCTGTGCTAGGGCCTCACCACCCTCACAGGCAATGATTTCTACCTGATATCCAATCTAAACATTCCCTCTTTCTGTTTAGAACTCTTCCCCCTTGTTCTGTCATTCCAGACCCTTGTCTGAAGTTTCTCGCCAGCTCTCCTGGAGCCCCTTTAGGCACTGGAAGGGGCTGTAAGGTCTTCTTGGAGCCTTCTCTTCTCCAGGCTGAACAACCCAGCTCTCTCCATTTCTGGAGACGCTCCACCTTTCTTACACCTTTTTATTTTCCCATCCCTCCATCCATCCCACTTTTTTGCTAATCTTAAAGTCAAGCATGTGCCAAACTCTCTATTACATTGTGCTGAACTTAGAAGTGAAATTGTGTCGCTTTTTTTTTTTTTTTTTTTTAATCTTGAAAAGCAAACCTTGTGAAGCTCGTATCCAGCAGAACTATAGTGTCAGAAAGTATTTTCCTGAAAACTTTGAGACTGTAGCTTATTAAAGCACAGATCCTTAAGATGATTGGGTCTATTCCATTAGTAGATTTATAAAGTGTGCAGACTGGATAAACAACAGTGACAGCTTGGGGAAGTGTATGCACCTGTTTATTAAAAAGACGTTAACAAGGGCAAATCTAAAATAAGAACATGTACCACAACCCAATTTTCAGCAAATTTTTATGCATGCCTACACTTAAGGTTACCAATGTTATTGGCAATTTCTCTCTCTCTTTTCTCTCTCAGAAGTACACGGCAACTGATGAGCACGGAGCATCTGTGGCAATGGAAAAAAACACTGTCTTCAAATTTTGAGGAGCAAACATGACCCTTTCTTTTTCTACTGTTTCCCACCCACATTCAGTTAGCGTGAGAGAAGAAAGAAAATTAAAAATAAAAATAATAAAAAAAAGCAGAAATATTTTCTTTGCGGGGAAGGACCGAAGAATGTATTGTTCTCTCATTCACAAGCAAGTGCTTTCATCACCTCTGCTTTCATTTTGCTCTACATCATAAGTGACAGCGAGTTTTCTATATTTTGCTGGTATAACTTAGAAGGGGTCACGATTCTAAAAGTTCTCCTGCAGAACTGAGTCTTCTGTTTGGATGTATGCAAATTCTACAGCGCTTATGCCACTTGTACTTTGCAGATAGGTATAAGCGTATGCAAAAATGGAGATTATATGTGTACATGCAAGTCTTCAGAATTAATCAACCAAGAATGTATAAAAACTACAAATGCTCTGCTGAAATTTGGCTCAAAATAGATTTATGAATTAGCCTGCTATAGCAGCTTTCACTCAAGGTTGTGAAATACATTCCATTTTTATGACTGATTAATAACTTAGAAGATTTGCCTGATGATGGGGCTTGGAGCAACCTGGTCTAGTAGAAGGTGTCCCTGCCCATGGCAGGGGTGTTGGAAGGAGATGGTCTTTAAGATCCCTTTTAACTGAAACCATTCTATGATTTTATGATAATTCTATTGCCCCGGAAAAGCATTTTAACAGTATATCCCAGTCTTAGGAGGACCTGATGATACTTTTGTCTATTCAAAATTGCTGTAGTGCTGTTTTTAATAAGTATAAATTGCTGTCAGCCTGGAGCCCCTCCAGGATTAGATCTTAATCCCCAAAGATATGTAAGTGCTACCACCTCCTTTTTAGAGATTGAAAACAGGAAACTGCATGGGTTAATAACCGAGTAAACAATTAAAATTTAGGCTCCAAACTTGTCAAGTGTATCGCAAGCACAGTCCCAAATGCTTCTTGGAGTCACCTTCATGTCAGTAGTTGATGTGAATATTTTTGAAGACAAATCAAAGCCCTGGACCCGCCTGAGTCCTGTGTTTCAGTGTATGGCCAGGGTACAGAATAGATCCCTCAAACACATCTGATAACTCCTGTTGTTATGAACTGAAATGAAGGGTCTTTGAACATTTCTCACAATTCATCAGGCAAAAAAAAAGCAATGTTTTACTTCAGTCTACCTTTTACGAGAGCTGGGTACAATAGGATGTGATTATTTTAGGAACATTAAAAATATCTACTATCTTCCTCCCATGCTAGGTGGAATGGTAGTCTGAAGTAGTTTTGCTTTGTAATTTTCTGAAACGAAAAATTCTGACTTAACCAAACCTCTTCAGAAGGAAGCTGGCTGATATTATCTTACTTCCCTCTTTTCTTATTGTGGAATTGTTGAGAGAATGCCAGTTGTTGCTACTTGTCATCACAACTTTCTAGTCCATATTATTGCTCGTTAGAGGCAATAAATGTTAACCAGCAGACTACTTAAAACTGACCAGTGTGCAGAATTTGAGTGCGTAAGTAATAAAATGAAGACATTATAAATCTGGGTTTGCATTCATTAATTGCACACACACTTAATACCTATCTTCTGAAAAACAATTCTCCTTCATTTGTGTTTGTGATACTTATTCAGCAAATTTTTTTTTAGATTTTTATTTCTTGGATGTTATAGTATACAAGGGAATGGATGTCTCTGCTTCTCTTTGAGGGGATTGCAGCAAGAGTCACAGACAGGAGGTATTGCCAGAAGTGGGAAAACTGGGACTGGCAGTATGGAATACCAAGGATGATGATCACTGAGATACTTTTGGCTCCAAAGAGGCCTGTTTTTTCCCACATGCACAGTAATAAGTGTGAACTGGGTGAATGGATCCTGGGGCTGGTCCTGCAGACAGTGGATGTGCTGAGGGATGTGCACAGGTTTCAGAGCTGCACTGGGCTCAGTTGCTGTGCTAGGAATGAGACTGATTCTCCAGCTGATTCCTCTCTGTGAAGCACTTTGATTCTGGGTTTCAAAGGGGACCCTTTCAGTATTCCTAGTGATGTTTTTGGCTAAAAAGCCTGGCAGTGTTATAGAATTGTTGGAAACTCTGACACCAAAGAAATGTGGCCTACACAGCTGGAGCAAAAGAATTCATACCAATGCTGCCCACTACTCAAAAAGGCAATGGTATAAGTGCCCCTAAAAAAAAAATAGTCAAGTTCAGAGAGCAGATTAACAAAGCTGTTTGCTATTATGGACAAAAGCAGCAGGGGAAAAAAAAAGGAGAGGAAATGGGCTGTATTACTGCGAGTTGGCACAGAAATGAAATACCAGGCTGCAATTTATGTATAGTAATTGTTCACGAAGCATTCTTTGGGTTTTGATAGTGACTCATTGTGTTCTTTCTGACCTTTGATGTACAGGATGGGCTGCTAGAAGACAGAGGAAGCCACAGTAAGAGTATAAAACTTTATTAACTTAAGATTTTGTTGGTTTGTTTGCTTTTTTTTTTTATTGCTCATTGGTAGGTAGTATCTCTGGAAAACAAAAACAAAGGCATTTACCTTGAGTCCTCATGGGTTTTGCCATCTCTCCCAGGCTTTTGTAGTTGAACAAACAGTTGAAAAATAGCTTTGGTTTTTAAAAGGAAATTTGCTAAACAATTGGTTGCTGACGTTGATTACTGAGTTCTGAAAAGTAAGATAACTCATTGCAATACTATTGTGTTAGTAGCCCAGGTAATAAGCAGTGTAAGCCCTGCTCCATACAAGACACAAAGAAAAGTTATCAAGAAGATATTCTTCTGAGTGAATGTTTTATGTTTTAAAGAAAATTATGGAAAAAAGCTTCCATAGAGTCATCAGAATAGACACAACAGACTCTTCAGCACCGTTAAGTTCCATTATGTAAATCCACGGTGATGTAAGCCAGACACTGTCAAGTTTGATAAGCCCCAAATTTGACCTAATTAGCCATTTGGTTGTTACTTTTTTCAAAGCTTGTGCAACTGGGCTCAGTTCAGGATATAGATGCTAATTGAACACGTAACCTACAGGTGCTAAAGAATCCTTACAAAGGAAGGCCTATCCTATTAGGAATGCAAGTCAAGGCCCAGGGTCATTGGCTCGGGTGTTGGGGATGGGAAAAGAAATCCCATCCACAGCTCTCTTCACATGGACATGTTATTTCAGGAGTGAAATTCAAATTCAGGGTAGACCAATGTAATCTAATAGAGATTTGTCAGCTGAAGCCACTCGGGCTTCAGGGAAGGAACATTGCTTTAAGCTTTTAGAAAGCTGAGACTCTCTGAGGCAAAGCCTGAAGTGGTTTACTCCACCCCCAGTAACAAACAAACCCCTGTGCAAGTCACAGCTGGAATTTTCTCTCGTTCATAGACCCACCATTTCATCTGTAGGTGCCTACATGCTGCCACATGACTTGTTCCACCTCTGTCTTTCACCTTTCCCATCTCTGTCCTTGTGCCCCCAGCCTGAGATCATCACCTTTACTCTCAAGTCCTCTTCCCACCCATTTGCCAAGCAGGGGTGCAGTAACCTTTTGTCATGACTACACCTTGGCCCAGATGCTGCAATGCAAACACTCTCTCTCCTCTGCTGTTTCCCTGCATCCCCAAACCAAAACGAAATGAGATAAAAAGAGCTGCACAGCCTCTGAGTTTCCTGGCTTTTATCTTTTTATACCAAAGCCTTTGTGTTAATTTTGCATAGCTATTTTTACATGAGGAATAATATCCTGAATTACTGCTATCACGTGCACTTCAGAATCCCACCTCACCATCCTCAAGTCATCTGGCAACCTGATAATGTTTCCTGCTCCTTCCCTCACATCAGCGCTGGAGAGAGCTTTGCTAAAAGTTTCACATCTGAAAAAGCAGATGATTTGGCAACACCTTCCTATAGATTTTTTTTTTTCCTTAAAGAAGTGTGCCTGTCTTTGAGTAAACTTTTCTTTCCAACTGTTCTTTTTTGTCAGCTTGCCAGCTCAACTTCTAGCATTGTTCTGCAGAGATTGCTGTAAGGAAAAATGAAAGAGAAGAGAAAGGTAGAGAACTGGGGGAAAGGGAAAAAGGGTTCGGAGGGCATTTAAAGCCTGGGGAGCCTAGCTTGGAAAGGGAGATAGGCTTAGGAAACAGGGAATAAAATGGTGGAATGAGAGATAAAACAAAAACATAAAGGATAAGGGATTAGAGAGATAAGGAGTTCAAGAGATGAAATGTGAATAAAGGAAAACAAGAAAAATAAGGATGAAAGGAAAGAAGTGACAGGAGTAAGACATGTAAACAATTAACTAGGAAAATATTCTGTTTATTTTAGTGAAAGAAAATTACAGTATCTTTATTATTCTCTGGTTTACTAGTTCAGAGGAATTTTTCAAACTAAGAGCTGACACTTGGGTAGTATTACTGAACAATGATAAATATAAGCCTTCCAGTTGTTGAATTAACACATTCTGAATTTGTTTAATTTGTATGACATTCAGATAGTTAAAATTTGGGTGAGAAAAGCAATAAAAAAAAAATTAACCACTGCAATACAAAGTGCAGATCTGGAAAAACACTTCCCAATATTTGCAGTTAAATCCATCAGCTCATTGATAATAACTCCAGAGCAGAGTGGCACACGGCAGATTAATACCAGAGATAAAGAGAGCAAAAATATTTAAAATTAGTGCTGGGTTCATGTTTTAGCATTGCCCACTGATCAGGAGAAAATTGCTTAAGATCACAATTTGTCTATGAAAGTATTTCACAATATTTTTTTTCCCCCATAAGGATATTTACCATAAAGTGTTATCAGGTCTCAGTTTCTGCCTGAGCTGTTCACATAGGTCAAATAATGTGGTGGAACCCAGATAATATTTCTTGTTTTCCCTGATTGTCTGAGCACATATCATCAGGAAGCTGAAATTTTGTCAAACCCACACTGCTTTTTGTTGGGGTTTTTTTTCATAGAAATGCTACATGTATCTACAAGTCTAAAGTCATCATCAAAAAACCTTAATTAAAAAACCCACAGTTTTTATGCTTGACTCTGGAAGTCACCAAACATCTAAGTTAAGCCATCATCCCTTTCCACTATCCCTAAAACTGTATAAAATAGTTCAGATCTATAAAGGAAGATATTTCTTGAGGTCATTTACTTGGCATATAAATTTTTTTTCTGCCTGTGTAGCTCCAAAGGCTTCTGGGCAGGTCTCAGGCTGCTGTGAAGGTCTCTGAAGACACAGTCAAGGTGTTACACATCCCTTTTCCTCACACTTGATAGGACAATCTCCCATCAGGATTTCTTCCCCCCAAGCATCTACAAAGAGAAAATGAAATCTCTAATGATTGCCAGTCCCAATTCTGGTGCCATCCAGGCCTATTAATTCTGTCAGAGGGAGAGGAGTCGTAGGATTTAAAGGTTTGTTTCAGTGCAAATCATGAGTCAGTTGATGTAAAACTGGATTTACTTGAAAGCAGAAAAACCACATTAAAACAACGCTAAAACAACCTTGTTCCAGCCCTGTGAACCCGAACTGAGCAGCCTAAAGCACCTAAGAGCCATAGGAGACTGTTGTGTATTTACAGAAGGGCCCAAGCCTTACGTCCTCTCCTGAAGTATTTGAAGTATTGCAATGAGAAACCACCAGTAACAAACAGCAATTTAAACATCCTAAATTACATTGTGTAAAGTCTCAGCTTGCCAAATGCCTGAATGAAAAAGGATGTGGAAGATGGGCTCTCCATTCTAATTCAACCCAGATTCTGGGATTATCTGTTAAAAATAGGACATTTTCTATTCTCTAATAATAATAATTTTCCATAGACAGCTGTTGATGTGCCTATAGGTTCACAATAGCTCTTTTTGCAGTGGATTGTAATAACAACTTCTTCAACTCTGTCTTTGAATTCAGAGCTGTATGAGCTATTCACAGCGAGCACTTTAATCAGTGAATTTCAGCTTTTATCCTGACTTTGGTTTGTTATAAATGCTACGCGCAGACATTTGATATAAATAAACTTTGCTCCAGTGATTTGTTCATAACATGTTTTTGCAGCGGAGTTTCAATATCCATTATTACCATTGCACAACTGCTCACCTTGGCTGACCAGGGTTGTTTGTTCTGGGAAAGGAGCAGTCACCAAGAGGAAACCCATGTTGTGGGGCCGTGATGGTCTGATGGATAAGGTGCGCTCAGTTTAAGTCAGGAGGAGCAAGATCACAAGGCTAAAGAGGTTTTTAGGACTATTTTAATATTTCCGTTCCTGTTCCCTTGACTCAGACCTTGCTTGTAACATCGCTAGGAGAACAAAGAGGCCACTTGAATGTTATAGGCTGAGGTCAAATTGAAAATTAATGATCTCTTATCACATTCAGACAAAGCTCCAGCTGCAAAGGGTGGGGTTGGGTGCTTTTCTGGTTTATTTAATAGCCACTGAATCAGGGCTCTGAACAGGGCTTGCCTAGTTAGAGCTGCAAAAGATGAGCTCACATGCCATTTTCTGAGTCCCTCAGCCTGGCCTGGCAATCCTTTACATGGCTGGTATCTTCCAGGAGAGCAAACGGAGTGCAAGTTTAATATCTTAATGAAACAAATGTCAGGCATTTGTTTTATATGAATAAAACATCTTTGGCATAAACCACGGTGAAAAACAAATTCCAAAAAGGTTGTAAATCAGAATTCAGCTTTCAGGGCGCTAAAATGTGTGTGTGAAAAATTATGCTGAAGAGCCAGCTCCATCTAAACTAAATCGTTTGGCAATGCCCTGTCAGCGCGGGAGAAAATGGATGTAATGTGCACATATGCACGAGGAGTGACTCAGAATGATGTACAAGTGTTACTGTATCTACTCCAAAAGAAATACCTGGAAGTCAGGAAATACGGCTCCACGGTTCAGCAGATTTGTCTGAGGATAGATGTTCTGCTTTCGAAACTCTGGTTTTTCCCCAGAGTGCTGTAAAGATGTCTCATGCAAACAAATACAGTCTGGGTCAACCGATATCTCTGGGACTATTGCACAAACTATAGTTTTATTTGGTATTTATGGGAGAAGAGTTTCAGGAAAAAAACATGCCTGCTGGCAGCTTAAGGACCAAACAATAGATTGATATCCGTAAAGATATGGAGCAAGACCTGTAGCCTAAACACACGCACGTTAATCTATGTGTAAGTCCAGGCATTTCCTAAAGTAGTCACGACAGTTTAATTGCCTATGAATATTCATATAAATGAGTTTTGTTTGCAAGAAGGGCAGCAATCTCGAATACTTGTACCAATCTCTATTCAAGCAGAGAAATCATCCGAAGTCTCCAGTTTCCTGTTTATAAGAGTTTGGGCTGCCCAGACAAAACAGAGCAGCAGGAACAATAGCAGAGGGCTTGGATGACTCTTACGGCACCTCTGAGACCGGGCTGTCTCAGCTGAAGGTAACATCACTCCCCCTCACAATCGCAGAGCTGGAAACCTCAGGATGACCTGGTGTGTGTTTGTAAAGTCGGTGCTCCAATACAGAATGAAATGGCCCCAAGACAGACTTAGAATGGTTTGGGTTGGAAGGCACCCTGAAAGGACATCCAGTCCAACCCCTGCCATGGGCAGGGACACCTGCCACTATCCCAGGTTGCTCCAAACCCCATCCAAATTGGCCTTGAACACTTCTAAGGATGGAGCATCTGCAATTTCTCTGGGCAGCCTGTGGCAAGGCCTCACCTTATTCATAGCCAAGAATTTTTTCTTAATATCTAGTCTGAATCTACCTTCCTTTAATTTAAAGCCATTATCCATTTGTCTGTCACTACAGACCCTACCAAAACAACTGATCCAATCTTTCTTGTAAAGCCTCCTTTAAGCACTGAAAGGCCCCACCTTTACCCATCCATTACCCTACTCTATTTTAGTGTTTATAGACACAAACTGAAACACAACCTTGGGGCAGCTACTGTTGGGTTATTGATCCTCAAGGTGCTTTGCTGGGATAGCCTGCCCTTTGGAATCCTTCCAGGAGGGAAGAACATATTTTCCCAAAGACAGTGTTGGGCCTTTGTGTTCATTTGCTGGAAAGAAGTCCGGCTCTGTCAGGTAGAGTGATTGAGGTTTCTTGGAAAACGCCGATGAGGAGGCTCGCGCTGAGAAGACAGAGAAATGATGGAGGACCTTGCCAGAATAGCAGATCAGATATAACTCTCTTGGTCACCATGGTGAGGAGGGAATTCAGCTCAAACAGAGCAGCAGACTGTCTCCCGCTCACTAGACTGTGATGCTCGGGTTCATCCCACTGAAGGGCATCTGTGAGACAGGGCTGAGTACCACTCAGGAGCTATTACGTAGTAGGTTGCAGTGCTGGCAAATGTTTTCAATTTTTTTTCTGAAGTGCCATTTATGTCTGACTTTCCCATGTTCTTCCCTGCTGCTACCCCAATGTAAACAGCACGGGGTCGTACAGGAACCACTCTCCCTCTTTCCAAAATGGTAATGCTGGGGATCTGAGGATGACTAATCTCTCCTGTTTACAGTCTGCTAACTGTTTGAATCCTAACATAACTTAGATGACAGGGTTTGGGAGACTGGAGAATTACATGTTGCCAAGCTACTAAGGAAAATCTAAAAAAAAAAAAAAAGAAAAAGACTTTTCATGAAGTGTCTGGTAATTTCCCTCACTCCCTGAAACATCACAGGCTGTAGTTCTCATATCTTGCTCTTCCCTCTATGTTTAAAAAACACCTGATATATTCACCTCACCCATCTAAGTCCTGAGACCAATTTCCAAGATGCGTACAAGAAGATGAAGAAGAGGAAGAAAGCAGAGATAGTAACTAGATCATGCCCTGGACTCACTAATCTTTAAACAGCTGTGTTGGTATAGGAAATTTCCTACAGAAATTCCCAGCTTGGATATCTAGTTCCTTCTCCACACCTGTAGCATCTGTATATAACTATATAACTCTCATACATATATTTATATATATATATTTTTAAAACCCAGCTGCATGTTCACTAACTGCCTTCAAAGCTGTCCAGTGAGCCCTTAAATTATCTCTTTAAAAATCCTATTGCAGTTACATATCACTTATTTCAGCCTGCATTTAAGCCCATTAAATAAATCAGAGAAGATACACAATTCCACATGCCCTTTTAGTCACAAGAAAGATTCAGGCAGAAAATGGTCGTCTGTCTATAAACCCAAGCTGAAAAAGTTATATCAGAAATGAGGTGTAAATTTTTAAGATTGCACATAATTCAGCTGTTAGAACAATTTAACATTTGGATACTGCACATGGGATGTGGGATAATTTTTGTCACTTTAAGTCTTTGAAATTGGAAAACTTCCTAGAAGATATGTTCCAAGTCAACCAAAGTGACTGAGCTGCAGACTCAATAACTCAAAATTGAGGTGGATTGTGTGAATGTCTGTGATCCACCCCACACAGGATGAGAGGCTGGAGAACTGTGATGGCCTCAGAATCTATGAAAACATTTTGTCTTTTCTGCTTGGCGTTTCAAAAGGAACTGTCACAGTTCCAATTAATTCATTCAATAATTAATAAAAGATGAAAAAAGTGCAGCAAATAAAACTTAAAATAAAGCCAGTTAAAGACTGTAGGTAGAAGATGGATATATCCTACAAAAGATGAGGTGAATTATAGCAATTAAATAGAATGATCCTGATCAATTAAATACTCAATCACATTCCAAAGTTGATAAAAATTTTTATTTGAGGTTCAACACATGAAATAAAAGAAGAATTCTAATGGAATAACATAAGTACCCAATCTGAAAATATCTTCAGCCAAGCAGCTGTCATAGTAACCTTTGCAAATAAAAGTGTTATAGAGGAACTTTACCGGGGAGTACGACACTAAGTGGTGTATTACTTCAGAAATCTGGCACTATTACTCATCTTAAATGGGAAAGATTTGACAAGAATGGGAAAATTCAGCTGTGCCAACCTAGCAGGTGTGTGGGAAAGAACGTTTTCAAAGCAAAGCCCACAGTGCACTTCAACGTTGTGCCCTTTTGGAGCTCACTGGAAGGAGTTTTACCTAATGGCATCTATTTTGTACCAGCCAGTGACTTACCAAGTGATCTTCTGACTCATTTCTGGAAAAAATTACATGTGACTGTTTATGGAAGCTGCTAGTGGAACAAGATCTTTCCTAGATTATACTTGTCATGGGCAATTTTTTTTCTTTTTTGGCATAGTAAACTAAAGAGTGTTTTGTGAATGATTACTTTATTGGTGCATAATATATCACTGAGTAATATAGAAACATGGTCACATCATTTTCATACAACTGCAGAACCCCAGAAGGGTTGGAAGGGATGTTAGAGATCATCCAGTGCCACTCCCTGCCATGGGCAGGGACACCTTCCACTATCCCAGTTTGCTCCAAGCCCCAACGTCCAACCCGGCCTTGGACACTTCCAGGGATCCAGGAGCAGCCACAGCTTCTCTGGATAACTTCTGCCAGGGCCTCACCACCCTCACAGGGAACAATTCCTTCCCAACATCCCATCTAACCCTGCCTTCTGTCCATGTGAAGCCATTTCCCCTTGTCCTGTCCCTCCATCCTTTGTCCAAAGTCCCTGTCCAACTTTCTTGGAGCCCCTTTAGGTGCTGGAATATGAGGAATATGTAGAGGAGATACAGGGAATTTAAGCTGTAGAGCAAATTTAGCTACACTGTCATGTTTAAAAGCTAAACCAGGCCTTGTCTTGTCTCCACCTGTGCATGGGAATGAAAAGGCAGAAAAATCTGCCTCTCTTTAGGAAACAATTCCAACTGCTGCCTGTGGTATTGTTATCAGAAAATGGAAAACTTGTTGCAGTTGGAACCAAGGAGCTGCTGACTGCAAAGGTTTGGGCCCCTGTCACAGAACTCTTCCAACAGGTACTGCTGGAAGCAGAAGTGGGCAGGTCTGATAACCAGAGATGCTTCTGAAATTGGTAAACATCATTTAATCTGGATACTCCAAAGTGAGAAAAGAGGATGGTTTTCCCTTAGCAAGGTTGGTTTTCTATGGCAAGAAGAAGATTTTAAAACATGAGTTTACATCCAAAATCAGCAAAACTATTCAGGGGAAAGGAGAATTATGTTTCTAATGAAAAGTGCAATGATAAGACATTTAAACAAATAGGAAAGGAATACCTACATTCACAGTATTGTGTTTTGGTACACCCAGTGGAAGAGTGTCCTCTCTGGATGTTGGTCCTGCTCTCCCCCATCCCTTTTTGACCTCTGCACTGCCTTATTGCTTGTTGTGAAAATTGCTGAAGTTTCAGGAATGTATTCATGCAAGTCCATCTCCTGTTTCTAACAGAAAATCCTGATAAGTTTGGTAAGATGACTGACAGTTTTTTGGTTTTTTTTTCTCTATCTCTGGTTTTAATACTGAAATTACATCTTAACTTTTAACTGAAATATGAAATCTAAGCCTTTAGATGATTACAAGGTTAGAGCTTCTCTAGTACCCGACCTCTCATCCTACACCACTTGGTCTTGTTCTTACCAGCATCGATTTTGCCTTATTTTATGCTGTGGCCTAGGGATTTTTTATGCCATAAAAATCTCAACTCCTCAAACTTGTCAAGGCTGACTTTTACTCTGGTGTAAGGTACAGCTCCTTTTCCTCTTATAATGTGCCAGAAGAGGCAAACATTGATCAATAACTTCTTCCACGGAATTTTTACTACAGTTTTATTACACTTTGGTCAGTTGATAAAAATAACCACATTTTGCTGCTTTAGTAACCTGAATGTCTTAATGTCAACCATCATCACACCTGGATAATGGGCAATTAGTTTTTAAATATGGTCTGACTCGTTCTCTCTCTTATGATCTCCATTAAACTCTGGCAGAGAAATTCTTCCCAGATCTTCAGTGCTGTTTCTGGCTCTTTCAAGGTTGATTTTTTTTTCCTTCCTTGTGCATAATATACTGCATATTCTACTGCATGTGAGTGAAGATTTGTCATTTTAAAAGGATTTCTTCCTTTAAACTTACTATTTCTTGAAACCTAGCCTCACCTTTAGTCCAGCATTGGCTGTAGAAAAAGCAGCCAGGTTGGAAGGAAATTAATATAGAAGTTAGAAGTAATTAAAATTCAGAGTTGGCTGGACACTTGTGAGAAGTGCAGATGACTACCTGTGCCCACATATGCAGTGCATTTGTCTAAGTTACTGGTGTGTGAAAAGCAAGGAATGGAACAAAAGCTCCTCTTGCTGCCATAACTACAGCAGATGCTGCTTGATGCCTGCTGAAATTCACAAATCTGCTCTCATCCTTTTGCAGCAGCCTTGTCCTACCTCTTGTGCCCTTGATTTCAGACCTCTGACCTTGCCTTTCTTCTGGCATCCTGTAAAAAATAAATCCATGGACAACTAGGTGATCCTGTAAGAATCTAAGTTATTTACGAGAGAGGATACTGGAGAAGATGCTGCTCAGAGATGCTCCATTCTTGGCAGTTTAAAATTCTCTATTTCTGCCCAATTTTAATTAATAGCCTTGTGTTTAAGATGAAATGTGTTCCATTTGTGCACAGTGTAGGGACTGTCACACTACAAGATCAGTTATATACATAGCAATGCAATTATTATTCTCTGCTGACAAATGTACCGTGATATTGATAAAAAAGCAATAACTTCAATGTACATGTCAAAATCTGCCCTGATAGCTTATTACAGATTGTTAGATGAACATAAATATCTAATGTTCAGCCTGTAATGTTCATTTGTACCATGGCAGATGAAGGTATGGGCTGAAGAATTAATTTAAAACATAATACCAAGTCTCCAATACTCACTGAGACTAAGGTATGTCTTTGCAAGCATTCATGGAAGTGTGGGTGACTATTTCTCCAGCCCAGGACCAGGCTGCAGGGAACTGCTGATGTTCAGCTGCTTAAACTTCTTTAAGTGTCCCTGAGATCTTCTGGTTCTAGCCAAAATCCACCAGCTTATCCATAATCACCTTTCCATGTTTCCAAGAAGGGTGTGTGGCTCCACAGGCTGCCTGAGCTGGGCTGTCCCACAGAGAGCCAAGGCAGGAGCAGAGCCCCAGTGCAGACTTTCCCAGGGCAGGAGTGGGTTGTGGGCTGGACTTTCCTCTATCACATTGACACATTTGCTTGTTTTTATGCCTCTTTTTGAAAGGAAAGGGAAATGGGGGGCACGGCCTCAGATAGGTCCTGCTTCCTCCTTCATTCATCAGCCTTCTTACCCACATTTAGAAATGCAAGGAAGCCAGTTATGAACTGTCTATTTTGGAGACATACCAGATTAAAATAAACCTGTTCCTAGGGCTGTGAATTTGGTGAGGATGTTGAGAGGGACAGAGATGAAGTGCTGACAGAGGTGGTGAGGAGTCCGAGAAGCCACAGCATTTCCCATGTGCTGCACCACAGGCTTGGATATCCAATGAGCTGGCCAGGTGGAGTCAAACCTCCTCTTCCTTCTCACAAGGACATGACCACAAGGGCCCCTTGCTTGGGGATTTGTGTGGCAGAAGGGGGTTTCCCACCCTCCTCAGGAGAAGAGACAAAAATGTGTTTGTTTTACTTCCCAGTGCCTTGTACCTCTGCTTTGTGCAGAGGAAATGAAAGGTATAGTCAGTGATGGTAGTGGTGATTTATTCTGGTGCTAAGGCTTTTTTTTAAGGTCATCAGCTGCATGATCTTTTCACACAGTGCTTTCAGTTGATTACAACTTTTTAGTGTTTTCCTGTTGGCCCTTTTTTCTTTATTTATTTTTTTCTGCCCGTTCAGCTACATTTTCCCAATGAAGAATAGCCACTGCAAAGAGTTTGCTTGCTTTCTTCTTGTAGAGACCCAGTAAGACCAGCACCAGCATCAGCTTTCTTAGAAGGACATGGATGAACCTCATCCACATTCCTCTGGGGGAAAAGTTTCCCACCTTTTCATTCAGATGTGATGGAGGAACAAAGGAGAGGTCAGTATTTCATCTTCAATTAGCATTTTTGGATTTCAGCTGACTTCATAATCAAGTCTGTTCACAGAAGTTTGTTTCATTAATAAGCTTTTTCCTGTGTCATAATACAAGCCTAATTTCTCAAAAAACCCCAAGATTTCATTGTGGAAAGGAACATAAAATTATCTTGTACCAACATAATCATCCTTCTTTGCACAAAGCAGGAAGGTTCAATTACATCTTTTCAACACTGAAAGTCCACCAAAATTCTGACTTCTATCATCTGATATGCAGGGTAGTGGAAACTATTGTGCCACATTAAAGCTGAGATATAAAGGATTTAGCTACATGTAAATGGCAAAATACTGAGACTTTTTTATGAGCAGTTATGTGCAACATTGTCAACTAATTCACATTTTAAAAACAGCCACTACACCCCATTTACTCTTATTTTTCCTCCTCATTCAGCTGTACCTCGAGTGAAATGTCTCATTTTAAATGTATTGACTGGACACACTTGAAACATTTTGGGCTGGAACCCCATCCTTCTCCTTTTGGCACTCAGATGCCCTATATTTGCATGCTTTATTTTCTCAGATTAAAGAAAAAAAAAAAAGAAAAAAAAAGGTCATCATACTGCAGACCAACTCACTGCTAATTGTAGTCTCTGAAGAAAATTAAGATCCTCTAATACACCATTAGAGTCTCTACAATTTGTATTAGGCACCAGGATATGTTTTCCTAATTAATAGTTCCTTTAGTGTCCAGATTAAAAATAGCTGTTAAGGGCTTTGGGTAGATGATACAGCAGTATGAAATAGCATCACACCTGTCTCCCTCTTGCAGCTTCCCAAGTGTAAGTAGGAGTCAGAATTTCCCTCCTCATTAAACAAAAACACTGATAGATAGGACATCACTTGGCATCTCCAAAGTGCTATACCTAAGACATACCATCTGCTACAAAGTTGCAAAAACATAGCCTGAGAAAAGTGGGACATCAAGGTGGAGCTTAATTTTCTTTAGTCAGTTTTCTGTCTATCCTGGACTTGAGCGGGGCTGGTGCCGGCACGGCTCACGATGCCTGTGACTACAGCAGGGGAGCGTGGCTGGGAATGCAGCCATCCAGGAACAGGGAAATTCCAGGGCAAACAGGGAAGCTGCTCCCCAGAGGGACACATTTTTAGTAACCAGGAAAATATTACTTTTGAAGGTAGCAGGAGTGACAGCTCAGGGCTCCGCTGTCCTGGTGAGTGCTCTCAGCACTGAGTGACGAAGTTCCTTTTTGCTTTCCCTTCCCCTTGTCACAGGAGTTATTTTAGCAGAGCTGCAAAGTGCACAGAGCCTGACTTGGAGCTCTGCCTCTACTCTGAGGGCTGTGGGTGCTTGCTGCAGCAGGAGATTGAAGCTTCAGACTGAGGTGACCCTAAATCCCAGATGTCCTACTTGTGGGAGAAGTAGGGCAGAGAGACATGAGCAGACACCCAACACCCTTCCTTTCTGTGCATCACTAGATCCAGACCTGGGTTTCAGTCTGGAAAAAAAAAATCCTGAGAAATCAAAGTGAATAAAAAAAGATGACTTTCCAGCTGCATTTGCAATGGCATTTTTTGGGCACTCTTCTTCAGCATTCTGAGCACTGTGAGTCTCAGTCAGGTCCCTGAGAGCTGGAGACAGAAATATGGGAACATTCCCATCTGCTCACAGACAGCCTCAGTCTTTCAGACATCCAGCAGCCCAGCTGGAGACACTGCTCTGCTCAGGTTGCCAAACAAACAGACAATTGGATAAAATCTGGGGGCAGAAAAAGTGGCTCCATTTGGAGTAACAAGGTCATCCTGGTTCAGCAACACAATTTCCTGCAGCAGCGGGTCTGGCAACAGCAGCCACCCCACACAGCTCCAGGCAGTGCTACCTGTGCCCTTCTGAAGGCCACCCATCTTCTCTCTTACAGAGTGATTCAAGTAAAAGACTTCTGGCATAACATTCCTACCTCTCCACTTTACCACACACGCCTGCTCTGAAAAAGCATCTCTGATGTGCTGCTGGTAATAGCACAGATACAATGCACAATAGATCAACCCCTGGGCTCTTCAGAAATTAAAGAGTAATGGCTTTAGACTGAAAGAAAGTGAGGTTAGAATAGATATTAGGGAGAAATTCTTCCCTATGAGGGTGGTGAGGCACTGGAACAAGTTGCTCAGAGAAGCTGTGGCTGTCCCTGGATCCCTGGAAGTGTCAAGGCCAGGTTAGATGAGGCTTGGAGCAACCTGGGATTGTGAAAGGTGTCCCTGCCCATGGCAGGGTTTGAATGAGATGAGCTTTAAGGGTCCCTTCCAACCCAAAGCATTCTGTGAATCTCTGATTTTCTTTAGATGAAGAGATGATGCTTTACAAGTGAGGGTTTTGGCTCTGTGCTCCTCCCACAGGTCATCCTCCTGCTCCCAAACAGTAATTTGACAGCCACGTACCATGACTTCAGTAACACAGAAAACAGCATTGCATTTCCTCAAGCAGCTTAACGCTGTTTAATTGTGCTAATTTAACCCAGGTGGTCTCTGCAGCAGCTTTTGCCTTAGGCCTGAAGAGAAGCAGGGAGGGGAAAGCAGTGAATTTGCTACGTTTGTGCATGGCAAGAGCTGAGAAACCCCAGTTGAGATGTGAAGAAACACAGCGTAGCATTTGTGTGCCTCATAACAGCTCCTGCAGCATCAGGGGAAGGAAAGCATCCTCCTCTCCATGGTGATGCCAGTCAGAGCACTGGGGAACACCCAAGGTGCTGATGAGGGAGTTAAAAAGTCCTGTAGAGGCTGGGGTTGGAAACAAAGCAGACAGAGTCTGTGAAGATCATGTTCAGAGCACATCTTTGGATAACAGGATGTATTTTCCAGGCAATGCAAACATCAGACAATTTGTAACAGTGTTTTACTGCCTTCATTGTTAAAAAAAAGTGCCCAGTAGCAGCCTGCCCCTATTCACCTGAACCATTTTTAACTAAAGAAGAGGTGTGCAGGGGAGGTTTCCTCCTGCCCAGGACAAGGCATTGATCTCCAGCTGAAACCAGGGAAGTTTTGCTTGCCATGCAAGAAATGGTAGGATCAGGGTCATTATGGGGTGGCTAAAGGCTTGCCAGTGGTGGTCACAGTTTCTTAATGATATTGGAAGTGGCTTTTTAATCTTGCCATTCTTTCTCATCCATCTCATTGATGGTGTCAGGTGTAAGTGTAAAGGTGGAGGGAAACCACACGCCAGGGCTGAGCCCCTCCTTCCCCATCCTCAGCTCTCAGGGGCACGTGGACTGTGTGAGATGGGAAGCTCTTGAATTGCTCCTTCCTCTGCTGTCTTCAAGGGTGAATAAATGCATTTAAGCACGGATGTAGCCAATATTCCAGGTTTTCAACGCAGGAAGAAGATGGGAACTCTTGGTAGAGCTCCATTTCTAGCATCTGGAATGTCACAGGAGACCCAGAGTGCAAGAAAACATGCAAACATCATTAGTGGAGAAAAATAAGTGTGCTTTTTCCATTTTGCTAACCCAGATTCTGTAGGTGATGGAGGGGTTTTTTTAAGCCTAACTATCCCTTTAAGAATGGCTAAAAACACCCGTCAGAGACTTGTAATGAAATAACATTATTTATCAGTATTAAATATAGATAAACAAAAATGAGAAACAGACTTAATTGAAACCCTCTGTGAAATCTGGCTAATCAGTTTTCATTTCCAGGAGGCTTTAACTTGTGTTATTTAATTTATTATTTATCTGTTCTATTTTGATTTTGCTTTTCAGCCCCAGCGCTGGGCTTTGGGCTCTTTAGAAACGTGTGGTGAGAGGCTGGAAAGTATCACCCTGACTTCAATCAGTCCAGTACTTCACCCATGTTTGATTCTTCCTAAGGCTTTGATAAACTTAATGATCACACAAGGGCTCCCCCAACTTCACTGCTGACACCAATTTTGAGTCCAGGCACGCTGCAATGTGTTTTCTTGACCACCAGAGTGATTTTCATTTTGGACCCAGTTTTACCTCCATCCCATGCAAACACGGTGCCATTTCACTTTATTTCTTTAATTTATAGCCATCAAAGTTGCTGAATCAGGAAACTGAGGTTATAGCTGTTGAAGAAACGAATCCCACATCGTGACAAACTGCTTCTTCGGCAGATTTTCTCTTGTTCCTCATTCTGAGTCATTGTAGCACATTTTAAAGGCCAGAGTTACATATGAGGCTCTTGATGGTGAGAGCTGAGCCCTTTCTTGTGGTTTCTGGAGGCAGACAACCCCCCGTCCTGTGTCTCTACTGGTTGCCAGTAGCAAACGAGGTTTAATTCGCATCGCAGTACTTCCTGTGTCACTGGAGCGTGTGACATTGCCCACCAGAACTGAGAGTGAAGTGGTAAAATATGACTGTGTTAATTGAATTCTAATTAGCCCGACAGTGCTACTCATCTCTGCTGAAGTGTAGCTCCTTGGGATTCCACCGCTTCATGGAGAGGAAAGGGGAAAATTCAGGGCAAGAAGTAAAATTCCAGGATCAGGGGGTACAAATTGTTGAAACTGGGTGGAGCAGATTATACTTTTTGTGGTTAACTCTGGTAGCAATTGGCCCTGTGCTTCCCCAAAAATCAGAACTTTAAAGTATCTGTGGCATTCAGGGTGGTGGTTGGGGGAAGGAGAGCATTGTTATCTCTTTAAGATGCACTTCTGGACCTGTCCATTTCGGCAAATATTCTCTGCCCCACCAAAAATCACCATCTGCAGTTGTATGCACAAATTTATCCTCACAATATACCTTGAAGATGTGGAAGTCAGTTGATCCCCCTTTTACAGACTGGGGTCATTAAATGATTTATCCAGAGTCACTACGGAAAATCCCAGCAGAAGCAGGGAGGAGCCATGGGTCTGCAGTGCTCCTCTCTGGCTCAACACAGAAACCTTACGACACTTAAGGAATTATTAAAATGTTAAATGAGTTGAAATGAAAGACTCTGTCCGGAGCTGGAGCCATCATTTGGATTATTGACTCAGTTCTTTGAAAAATACACAACTGCGGCAGTATTATGAGTGCAATTACAGCCAATGGAGAATTCTCAAATGAAGGGCAAATCAAAAGGAAACCATCTATGTTTTATATTTCTGTGGTTGTTTCCATCTCAGCAGTGATAGAGAGCATGCCTGTGCATACATATCTGAGACATATGTTGATTTTTGTGCTTGTCAGCGAGTTGGGCTCTGGGGGAATTCTCCTGCAGGGGTTACTCTGAGATAGAGTGAGAAACAGGGCAAACAGCTCATGGGCTTTAAGATCTTCCTTTTCTCCTTCAGATGGGAGAGGAGTGCCTGCCCTTATCCTCTTCCACCCACCCTCATCCTCCTTTCACACCCAGAGTTTCCATCCTTTTCCTCCTCAGGAGCACTCAGGAACAAATTGTTCAGGACGGAGGGAGGCGGGCACAGATGTGACCACCTGCTGCATGTGCCTTTCTTCTCATGGGCCTTTTTAAAAGGCACTTCATATTTTAAAGAGGAGGAGGAAAAGCCAGTGGCCTTTGGTGTTGCTGAGCACTGACACAGCTGGAGCTGGCCGGGGGCGGTGGGGTGTTATTTTTTACAGGTTGGCAACCAGACGCTTGTTGCAATGATATACTTTTTTTTTTTTCCCCTTCCAGAGATCGCCTGAGTGTAGATGTGCCAACACGGGTTCTGGTTTTACCACAGCTAATTCTCTTATTTCAAAGAGCGGAAATATCCTCGGACAAATCTGCTTTGTCAAGGTTGAAAACGTTCCACACCACAGATGGTGACCATAAGGTGCAAGTGAGTTTTCAGCTGAACTGGTGACACCCTACCCATTTGCTTCACTGCTGAAGATTTTAAAACTAGTTTTTGTTATGAGAAGCTGAGCGAGATACTTCTCTCCAAATGTCTCTTCCTCCTGTTAGCTCCTCACTTCCATATTCATGGCACTCCTGCTGCTACTAGCACTACCATGCGTAGCACCTACTGCAAATTGTCCAGTTCCTGTTGTTAGGATGGCAGTTCCCTTTGGTTTTTGAAAAATTCATTAAGTGAGGGGGTGGAAGGGGCAGCCCAGTTCTGTTATGGTCCAGCACCCTATTGTAGGAGATATTTTTCCCCCAGGTGTGTTCCTGCAGGCTCACTGGGGCTGTAACCAGATGAGTACCTCTTCTTTTATGCAAAGGTGACAGGTTCTATTTAGATGATCAGATGTGTTGCAGCACAAAAAAACCCCACCAAAATTCTGAGTGCAGGGATCTTGTGGGGAGTTTCCCAGCAATGGCTGGGGGATTTTCAGGCCCTTCGAACATGGCGTGAGATTTTTGTTGTGGACTGAACAGAGCCTTGGTGGGAATGACGATGGCAGCTTACAATAATTGGTACCATGCTTTTCTCATGCCTCTTAACTGAGGGGTTTCATATTAATATGAGAGAAACCCACCTGTGGTTGGCGGTCTTGGTTGTTCTGTCTAATTTTTCCCCTTTGTAAATTCCCCGATTTCATTGTGATGCCTCTGTTGCTATTTTGTGGGCCAGTCATTGGTCCTCACTTCTCTTTTGTCACTGACTGATTCCTCTCCCAAAGAAAAATAAAGTTTAGAGGTGAAAGGGATAAAGACTAGCTTGCTCCAAATACAAAAACAAAAATGCAAGTCTAAAAGGAAACCTGATTCCGTCTCTGGCAAACTGAAACGAAAAGTAAAAGCCAGTGGTGAGGTCTTCTCTCCCCAGGAAGCTCACCTTCTTTTTTCTTTGCCTTTCTTTAACAAGCTGATTTCAGGAGGGGTGTGCTAGCAGAAGAGCAGCAGGCTGGGGACACAAATTACTTTGACTTCATAAGGAAGTGGTGTTAAGTATTAAATGTGCTTTGGGGCAGCTCCTGCAATTTCTCACCCTCCTCATTTGTGCTACGTCTTTTTCAGGTGAAAAGCTCTGTATACCTCATGTCACCATAATTCATGTTCATTCTCTAACTCATTTTGGTGTTAAATTCAATGTAAGCAAATGCACAATCCCCAGATTGGACCTGCCACATGGCTCCCACAAAGACAAGCCCAGAGGGCTTCTCACTCTCCTCACTGTTACCATTGCATCAATCTGGGTGATTGCTTCTCCTCTGACATCTCTCCATCCCATTTCTCTCCTCTGCCTCCAGGCCTTGCACCCCCTTTCCTGGACTGCTCCATCTCCCTTTGGCTTCTCTGCCAGGGTGGCATTCCCACCCCACCACATCACTCTCCAGCCACCTCCTCTCCTACCACTTTCTATCACAGTTTCAGCCCTGCTCCCTTCTGTCTCCCCTGACATCCCTTGTGTTTGTTGCATTGAGCATAATCTGCTGGACTTCTCATTCAAGGCCTACCATGGCATTACCTTCTTTACCTTTCATTTTCATTCATCTGTTGCCTTTTATAATCAATTTCCAAGCTCTTTCTTCAAACTTTCTCCTCTCTGCCCCTCAGCGGGTTGGACTCCATGATCTTAAAGGTCTCTTCCAACCTAGTGATTCTGTGAAGAAGAGTTCACACTAATTTGGTCATACCTCTCACACTGACCCATTTGTCCCCCTATTTTCTTTCATGTGTCACTTGTCCTGGTTTTATCTGGTGTTCAGCTTTATCACAGTGTCTTAACACGTGCCTGGGGTTTTCATATGAGTTTTGCTGTTAGGGAAGGGGCATGACACGGAAATAAAAACCACCAGATGTTCAGAAGAAGCTCACAATGCTGAAGGCCAGGACACATCTTTATTCTGCTTGGCTTCAGTGGGAGCAGCACTGAAGCCAGGAGGATTTTTCTCCCCAGTGCTGCTGTAAATTGCAGTAGCCCCACTTGAGCCTTCTGCCTGTCAAATGATCTGTTCTTGCCAGATCAACAGCAAATTTTTAGCTCTTTTGGGGCCCACCCTCTTCAAGCTCACTGATGTGATCTGGTTAGTGGAAATAAGAAATATGGTCTCTGCACATACTCAAAATAACCATATTAATATAAACTCTGAAAGTATTGTAAATAGATACTTCAGCTTCTTCAGGAGACACACAAGTTATTTGCCATTCCTTATAAGGTGTGCAATTTAAATATTTTAAACCCTGAAATAAATTACCGATAATAAAATTCAACACTGTAATACTTCTTTGAATATTTTAAATCAGATATAAATTGTTCAATGAAGTTGATCTAGTCTTAGCATACTTTTCAAGAGATTTAATAGTGCATGATTTAAATGTATGATACTCTTCTCGTATATTGTATGGCAGATTACACAGATTTAAATAGTCCTGGTTGGGATGAGGTTTTCATAGCTCAAGGTTTCTGTAATTTGACAGACACATCTGCTGGTCCAGCAATAGTTTCTGTGCAGTGTCTGATGATCCTAACATGAGGGAAGCTTAATTCCCATACAGCAATTGTCAGTTGGCATAGTAGTGCACATTAAGCATGTTCTTCCAACATATATTTGTGACCAGTTTGAAGATGCTTTTTACAGGGGGGAAGAATTAAATCTATATCCAATATATGTTACTAAAAACAATGTTAGTGCCATCTTTTGGGCAAGATTTTAAAGCACATAAGTCAAGAAATTTGATGGTCTAATTCCACAGTAACCATTCTTAAGACCATTTGCACAGCTCGTGCTTTCCAAGGGAATATGCTTAAGACAAATGAAAAAAGCTTTACAGTGCTTCTGCTGTGATGTTATTTTGGGTTGCAGAGCAGTCAGACAGTATTGGAAAGTAGGACTTTTTAATAGTATGTGGTGGTGTCACTACTTCCAACTTCTGACTCATCAGTAACTATTGCATATTTCTCAAGTGGAGGATTTTTTCCAGTAACTTGCTGTTCTGAATGAGTTTATAGTGAAACACTGAGCCAATGTTAACTCTGACTAAAACAACAGCTTTGATAGCATCTACATTCATTCAGTTTTTCTTTTTCCTTCAAATATTCTTCAGCTCACCAGGAACTTGTTTCTCAGATTATTGGGGGTTTTTTTGAGAACTGAGCAGGCCATACATCCCATGTAAAGATATTTTAGCTGTAAAATAGAGCTATCACTTTGGTTGATAAGATGAAAAACTGGGGATATCCCACCATTTGTTTTTCTTAGGAATAAATTCTTTACTCAGAGAGTGGTGAGGTATTCCTAGGGACTGTCCAGAGAAGTTGTGGATGCCCCATCCCTGGAAGTGTTGTAGGTCAGGTTGGACAGGGCTTGGAGTCAACTGGTCTAGTGGAAGATGGCTGAAAGGAGATGGTTTTTAAGGTCCCTTCCAACCCATCCCATTCTAAGATTCTGTGAACTTCTAGAGTTGGTCTTAGACAATGGGCTCTCTTAGGAAAAACAGGACTGGTCCACTAAACCCAAAACTGATGGTTATCTATTCCCTTAATTTCTTACTGTCTAAAAATTACACCATGTGTTTAATACCAACACACAGAACTTTATTCTAGGTATAAGTACAAGAAGAGAATTTTCAGCTAAGGTTCACTTAAGATCTTATAGCTATTTTGGATTTCATTTTATTGGCTTTGATTAATGTACATATATTTTTACGTCTCTGCAGCTCAGAATTCAAACAAACAGCTCGTTCTGTTTATTTAAGGGATTGCATCATCACACATCTGACAAATGCAGTTGCTGCATTTACAGCATCGTCGCACAGAGTGCATTTATTTGAACTTTCTCCCATGTACATGGGATCACACATTCAGATAAACACAGCTGTGTTTATTTCAGGCTGCACAACTCCAGATTGTCTAGAGCCAGTGGACTCCACATGCACTCTACAGGATTTGCAAATTCTTATACCTGCATTATTTGTCAACTAAACATCCAAAGGCTCGTATGTCGTTCAGAGCCGGTAGAAAAGGAGACTTTTTCATCATGAGCTTCAACAATATTTGCTGAGTCGTTTATTGAGTAAAAATATCCAACGATTTTTATTGTGAGTTAATATCCACAGACCCGTTTGTCTGGACACCTACGCATTAACGTCTTCATTTGTGTCTTGAACTTACAAACCATCGACTGCGGTGCTGTCACCCTGAGATGTTGGTGGGTTGCTCACCAAGGCTCTGGTTTTGCTTTTACTGTTCAGGCAAGTAGCATTGCTCATGTGGACTGAAGTCAGTTGTTTAATGACTTCGCTGTTTGCAGATTGCAGCCCAAAGATGTTTCTTTGTTTGCAGTATGAATGAGCAAATCTATTCTTAACAGGGGAAAGAAAAGAGTGGCATTGTGTGGACACGGCAGTGGTTGGAGCTGTGACATTTTGCAGTTGCCATTGTGGTAATTAAAGCCTCAGTGATTCAAAGTCTTGAAATCAGACATTGAGTAATCCCCTGGTGTTACTCATGTGCTCGAGTTGAGCTTAGGTGTAATTTTTTGCATTCTTTTGTAAGAATGCTGGAAAAAACACATCTGACCCAAGAACAGCATCTTACCTTCAAACTCGTCTGCATCAAAACATGAGACACTTCACCAAGAGCTGTGAATGCTCAGGTTTTGAGTGTAGAGCCAAAGTTAAACGCAGGATTAAAATTGCTAAATGTACCTACATACTGAGATACTTCCTCCCAAAACAGAAGGAAAAAAAAAGGTTGTATTTATATAGAAAAGCCCTGGTCTAGTGGGTGGCATCCCTTCCTGTGAGTGGGAGGGGTGTTGAATCGAGATGATCTTTAAGGTCCCTTCCAACCCAAGTCATCCTATGATTTTATGAGGACTTGCTTTTACACCAATACATCAAATGCATTTAAAAAAAAAAAAAAAAAAGATCATCAGTCCATTTCCTCATCCTAACTCTGGCTTCTCTTTCAGTCCTAAATACCTACAAATAGGACTTTATAATAACTGTGTTTCCTGCACTCTGTGCCCATGGCTTATGTTCTGCTGAACTGTGTTTCATGCAGATGCTAAGGGTAGGTGTGAGACAGAATGCAGATCCTCTCAATTGAGACTTCTTGGGCTTTTGTTGGGGTAGAGAAAGCCATTCTCCAGATCAGCTTGGAAAATACTGTCTTCCTTGTGTATAAGGAAACTCAAGAGAACCTCAAAGCTAAGCTCAAGACCAGGAGATGGCTGATGAACACTTACCACTGCAGGAATTCAACAGGAGTCTGTTCTCCTCTTCCTGAAGCCAGAACAACAAAAATTAGTGACTTTTGATAATACCCAGCCCTGTATAGTGTTGGTAGGATAGCAAAGATCCACAGAAACCTAGGTACCATGTAATGTACAGCATGGACACCCACGGAAAGCACTGTGTGCCCTTTCCTGTTGGAAGTCAGTGAAACCTGGAAGGTTGCTCTGAATTTTGTAGTGTGATAAAGCAGAACCAGAGCTCAGCCATGCAAAGCCAGAGAAAAGCAAACCAATGTGTCCTGCTGCTTGCATTTGCACTGCACTAAAGCCTGAGTTAATGAGTTATGGAGAGCAGCATTTGGCCCAGTGGCAGAGGAGCCACATTCCAGCATGGAGATGTGATGGATCTGAGCTAATGGGATGTGGGTAACTCAGAACTGTCACAGTGTTAACAGTGGGGCAACACAGCAGCCAGCCGCCGTGGTAAATATCCAGAGTGCATGGCTCATTTATTATGATAATTCCGAACTGTTTGAAGTAAAGCAAGCTCTGATTTACCTTCCCAAACTGCTGTACACCTTTGTTCGAGTTTCTGAGTGTTCTCTGCCTTGAGCTGTATGTTAACATCTGGATAAAAGTAAATGCAAACATGAATCTCATGTTCCATAGCTGCTGAATTTAAGAGGAATAGCATGATTTGGTAGCATTTAATATGCTCTTTGTGTCTGCTTTGCACAAGAATGAATGATTAGGATTCAGCCTAGCCAAGAATAGGGTCATTTGTATATAATTTATTCTTCCATCAGTTGTACAGAAACAACTCTAGCTGACCTGAGAAGCCTTGTTTATGGGGTACAAAGGTACAGTGGATATCAGAACCCACCCTATATGAAGGATAAAGCAGGGCTGGGTCTTTGGATAGAAACTCTGGTAAACACTATATGATTTTATACATCGAGACAATACTTACAAACATAACTTCCTGCTAACTTTAAATATCCTAATTTAAAGTTTGAGCAAATTCAATAGTAAAATAATGCTTTGCCTCTTTGATGCTGAAGTAGAAAAATGATGTGGGTAGACACTATATTATAGCACTGTATATTCAAGAGCTGCAAATTTGATAAGGTAATCTGCTTCTTCTCTTCTGTTACTCTTCACTTGGCAATTAGATTTAAGAAGCAGAATCCAGTTTCCTGATAAAAGTCATTATGTAAAACCCATGAATACATTCATATTGTGAATATTAGGGTCATCTTGTAAAAACTGCAAA
>JANPWX010000533.1:3366501-3391501 GCA_024734555.1 Trochalopteron elliotii
GATTTTTTTTTCCCTGGGACAGGAGAGCATAGAAAGTCAGGCTTAGAAAAAACTCTGCTTTCATAGCAAAGTTGTTAAGAATGAATACCAAGGACTACGCTATTTTTTTTTCTATCCAGTCACAGCTACCTTCAAGTCCCACTGTGAAAGTTCACATTTAATAAGGTGTGATTAACGAATCCTCAAGGAAGCCAAAACTGTGTTATGAAATGAAGGGTAGATCTGGCAGCAAGGAAAATACAGGAGAAACCACAGCTAAAGTAACCCAAGTGATAGGGAAACCAGTAGATGCCTGGAAATTAGGGCTCAGACTGCATTTCTTTGTAAGAGAGTTTCCTAGGTTCGCACATATACAAGGTTTCTTTTTTTCCTTTATTTCTCTTTATAGTAAAATTGAAAATTCAAACTTGATGTATTGAATTATAGCAGTATTACTTGCGTGAACTGTTTCCTAAATCTGTATTTCTGCCAATTTAACCTGTTGGTTAAAAGTCAAACTCAAAGAAAACTCTGGGTCTTGAGCTATAAACGTATTTTGGCTTTGAACCTCCAGTCTTGACCTAGGGGTGCACCAAATCCAGAGCTGGAGTCAGCTACCTGCGATTCAGGGCACAAGTTTAGCCACAAAGGGGAAATCCCAGAGTCTTAGCTCAGGAGATTTGAGCACCATCAAGTCACTTACTCAAATTAGCTTAAAATCCCAAAGCACTCTCAGCCTAAGCGCTCTCAAACCCCAGCAGTGCCAGTGGAAAACCCTCACGAATGAGCTGGGAGCTTTCCCAGCACTACCAAAACCCAGTGGGATGAACCTCTGCCCTGACCCAGCTGTCCTGCTGATCACCCTCAGAGCAACACATCGGTGTCCCCTCACTAATACCTCAATAATTGCTAATTTTGTTTCTTTTCTGCTCCTTGAAGACTTTCTGCTTTCCCTCAGCACCTTTTTGGTGTCCTCCTCACTGAACTGCCCACGTTATCTCAGTCCCTCCCTCTGGCTTACTTTTCCCTAACATCAATGAGCCCAACCCTTGTCTTGTTCCACTTCTCCTCCATCATTTCTCCATTACTTTGAATTCCCTGATTTTTTTTAAGGCACACTACATCTGATGCCCACTACACCCTTCTCTGTCAATGGTGGGAGACATCTGAGGTCAGACTGAATGGGGCCTTGAGCAACCTGGTCTAGTTGAAGGTTTCCCTAGTCATTGCAGGGTCTAGATGACTTTCAATGATCCCTTCCAACCCAAACCATTCTATCTATGATTGTCGCCCCACAGTTGTGCTCCATCCAGCTCCCAAAACTGGAGTTCTTTCCTCAAACAGAAATCAACCACCTCCAGTGTTCTCAATCCAGACTTGCCTCCACCCACCCTTCCAAAGGCTGGGTGATGTGCTCATCCCTCAGTCTTTGCCTGCTTTGCTCATCCATCCCTTGCACGTGGCATTCGTGCCACACACAGATGTAGCCTGGCAGGGAATCATCCATATTTTATGAATTAATTTAGAAATGAATAGATTAAAATACTTCATATTTTCATATTAATTTATGTTAGTACTAAAAAGGCAATGCTAGAGCTATTTAGTCTACCACATCCATATCAAGGCCTCAGTTTTGATCTGAAGGAACCTGACAGCTTGGGCAAAGTTCTTTGTTCAGGCACCACACAACATACCTTAGCAGTGCTCAGTGTGCAGCTGTTACAACACTAATTGAAATATGTTTTTAAATGTATCGGGTTTCCGAACATTTGCAGAATTATTTTCTTCCCTTCATGTGCAAAACCCAGTGTTTCAGCCGTTTAAAGTGAGTGTTTAATCCCTACAATGTGTTAGTAGGTCATAAAATAAAACTGGACTAAGGTATTTTACACTGGGGATGGGGATAAGTCTGCAATCGTAGGTGGATGAGGAGGACCTACAGCTTTAGAAAACCATAGAATCCCCAGCTGGTTTGGGTTGGAAGGGACCTTAAAGCTCATCTCATTTCACCCCCTGCCATGAGCAGGCACACCTTCCACTAGACCAGGTTGCTCCAAGCCCCATCCAGCCTGGCAAGAGCCTCGCCACCCTCACAGTGAAGACATTCTTCTTAATATCTAATGATATCTTCCTAATATCTAAAATCCTAATATCTAAACCCACTCTTGTTCATTTTGAAGCCATCACCTAGAGCACTGTCATGCAGTGTCACAACACTCATAACATCATTGGAGTAGAGATAAGTCAAAAGGAAGCAGATTTGACATGCCACCCCACAGGTTGTATCCAATCCCATCCGAGATCACCCGTGCCATCCATGGGGAATGGAGCTTGGAGAGACAGACCCAAGGAAGCTCAGAGAAGGGCTCATGAAACACTTGTGTTTCGTCAGATGGATGAGTGATGTAGATGCCACATTTTGCAACTAAATTAAATGATAAATCTCTCTCAAATATGTAGAGGAAATGTTTGGGGCTTTTTTTTTTTCTCCATTGTGAAACACAGGTTCCCATGGGGGCCCACGCTCAATCTACAGAGTGGAAATTGTAACTAATCTGTTTGCAAAGTCTCTAAAATTGCATTTCTGTTAAGACAAGACAACAACAAAAAAAATCTCTGATAGTGAGTATCTCTCAATCTTGCTGGGCTAAAAGTCTTTGACTGAAAAACTGTGCATTTCCCATTTGCAGTGGTATAAAAGTCACAAGACATCAGATCACAAGCTGTCACTGGTCCCAGACTAAATATCACCCATCCTTTGCCTAAGGCAAGTGGGTCTCTTTTCCATGGGAGGGGGCCAAACAGAAATCCCACTCTTCAGAGGGAAGAAGGAAACATTTTTGTGACAGTTTGGTTTTATTTTTTTTAGAGGCAGTTCTTTTGAAGCTGCTTGGGGGTTTGGATGTTAGATGTAGTCCCAATGGAGATGGATTAGTGGCCAGAGCATAGCAAAGCGGTCAAAGGTGCAAGATAAATGCAATTTATATATAATTGCCCAAGCTGCACCTGTTCCATTTTCAACAGGAGACCTAGTCTGCAGACACAAACATAGAATATATCCCTTTTTTTTTCTTTATTTGAGTGTAAAATGGGGAATTCTAAACTTGTATCAGAGTAAAGCAAGAAAAAATAACCTTTAAATAGCATGTAAATTTTTTATGAATCAAGCTCTAAATAAAGAAAACTCCCAAGCTGGGAATTCAAAATACTAGCCAGAGAGAGCTGATTTGCTACCAGGCTCAAGAACAATATTTAGTTTACAGAATCAATCTGGAAATAAAACTAGTGCTTGCATCAGCATGAAAGCTACAAAAATAAAAAAGAGGTCTTAATAAAATATACAGTGGAAAAGGAAAGGATAAAACCCCTAGCACAGCCATGAGGCCCTCAACAGCCCGCACAAGTAATAAAATAGAATATGATGTAATATAGAACAACAATGAAAGGATTTTAAATTTCTAGGTAGGATTCTGAAAAACTGTTTCCAGCTTTTGTTGTGGAGCAGGCACACTGAGAGTTCCCCTGTGAAGCTCCAACAAAGCTGGTGTGTGGCAGACACGGGCGTTGACGAGGGCAGAACAAGCATTAACCTTCACCTTACTTCTCCATCACTGGACCAGGAGCCAGGATACTTCTGTATTTCTAGATGCTCCATTCTGTTTGCTCTCCTGCTCACTCACCCACTCCTGGTTTCCCTCCTTATCAGCAGCACAAAGAATTTTTTGCTTGCCAAAACATCAACGCTTTGCCATGAATGCAACCACCTTTCATAAGGAAAGTGTCTTGAACCTTGTGTGCTAAGCAGCTTGGAATAATCTGAGATTAGACACATCCCATATTGGCTCAACTAATTTCAGCCTGTCCAAATTAGGATGAGTCCATAAGACTCCACAGGAAAATCATGTGAGCACTGAATGCCTGTGCTACCTGCCATGCTCTGCACCCTAATTACAGGGCTGCATCCCCTTGCTTTAAGGAAACAGGGCCTTGTGAAGCTCATACTCTAAGAGGGACACATAACTTCTCTCAAAATTCAGTGGCATCCCAAAATTAAATTGTCAGAATTTGGTTCTGCAACAAACATTGGCCTCCACACTAAATTTCAGATGAGCCAGAACCAATGCAATTCACTCATTGCAGTAACACGGTAAATTTTCCTGCTCCCCATAAAGCTGAAAGTTATTACAGAATACCACCAATACTGCACAAATTAACAACTGTGGATTGTGAAATCTGTGGCCCTTTTTTCTACTGTGGTCCAGCTGTGGCAGGCATGGTGTCCAGAGGTAATCAAAGAGCTCTTTGTCCTGCAGCTGGCCACATGGTCCTACCAAAAGTTCTTGACTTGACAAAAAGAACTAGCCAAATCCCATTCTTCTTGCCCTGGCACGGAAACTCAGCTCCACTGCAACACCCAAACATTCCAGTTTTCTCCTTTACAACACTTGATTAACAATAAACAATGATTCAGACAGCTTATGTAGTTTTACCTGTCAATGTTTTGCTTCAAATGATTTATCTGTGATAAATTTTTAGGGGCCTCTGTGTGACTCTTTTAATCCTTGTTCTATCACTGGTTGCAGTAGGTACAAGGACCTTGAGAAGAGGTGACAAATAAAAATCTGATTGCCCCAAAGTTCTAATAAAACACATATACTCTTCTTACACAGAAAAAAGGAGATTGTTATAAACAGCATCCATTATTTTGTGCTTCTCCAGAAAAAACAGGAAGTGTTCCAATTCCTCCTAAAACATATTTTTAATGAAGCTACAACAGGTTAACTGCTCAGTAAACAGCAACACCCTCAGAAAAAAAGGCCTTTTCCTCTTTTTTAGGTTTCAAAAAGTTGGTTGAAAAACCTGGGCCTGCTCTTACAGTGACCCCAAAGGCAGAAGAGGGTTTTACTTTCAATTCGGTTCCTTCCACTGAACACAGACTGCAGCTTCACACCCATGTTATTAATGCAATTACAAGCTCTGCCTGAAACTATCAAATTAATTTGAAATTCACTTAAGATGCACCTGAGCCATTAGCCAGGCTGCCAGTGCAGTGTGCCTCCTGAAGCCTGTGCATGAGGCATTGGGGCTGGCCCAGTCAAGCCCGTCAGAGCTCCCAACCCTTCAAACACAGGCGTGATGCACTGAGGCTCCATAAAAGCAAACACATCCCTGACAATAGTACTTCCCACTTTATCCAGTGAGCTCCATAGCAGGATATTATGAATTAATGTTTACAACACCCCAGAGAGGCAGGCTGGTATCATTTCCCTGTGTTTCAAAGATGGGCGAAGGTGAGAGAAAGCTGAAGCAATTTGCTGTAATTCACAGAGGAAGTCTGTGGTGAGGCAGGGGAGAGTGCAGTGCTCTCACTGCCTGTGCCTCTGCCACAAGACCATCCTTCCTGTCCCTAAATGCCAGGCTCCAGCCTGATGATGTGCTGTAGTTCTAGCGTATTAAATCTGACACCCTATACATGTTCTGCATCATAAGGCTGAGTCCCATAAAACTGATGGACGTGAAGTTGAGAAGCCAAAAGGAACAGAGGAAAGAAGCAGCACAAGAGTCCCTCCATTGCAGCTGTGTGGCATTTCTCTAGGCAGTAGGTTCCCATGCTACTTCAAGACCATAACATATTTTTGCTATTACAAATGCAGTTTATTTTGCAAATCAAGGTGATTGCACACATTTCAGCTTGTCAAATTTTCAGCCTTTCAACCATATGTCTGTCGACCTTATGGACTACCAACTTTATGGGATTCAACCATATGTCCAGATCCTGATATATATGAAGGCCAGTTCTAACATAAGAGCTTTACAGTAGTAGTGTAGTAAACCATAATGTTTGCAGATGGCTGTAATAAAATCATTCAGGAGAGGAAAGGTGCAGGAACGTAAAGCCTTCAAAGCTTCTTCTACTGAATAAACAATTTGATCTGAATAATGTAGTGGGAAGCACATTCTGCCAATGAACTGGCTGATCCAGTCCAAAATGTTGCTTTTAATTTTCTTTCCTAATCCCACGTGTATTTTAACTTCCTTTTGTATTTTCCTTTGTGGGATTAGCTTAAAATTTGGAAGAAAAGTATAAGAAGGAAAAATAACAAAGTAAAGGATTTTGTTTTAAAGGCACAGTCCGCTTCTGAATTGTAAATTTTTCATCTGTGAAAAGCCAAAGGGTTATGTGGGGCCTGGAAGATGTATTAATAGAGAGGTATAATGTTTTTACCCTCACGTGGTGAGATTGAAGGATGATGTGACTTGCTTCATTTCCTGAAGCAGGACTCAGCTTTCAAAGTTAAGGCAAGTTTCCTCCTGAGTAAACTTTTTCTAACTCTAGGAAGTTGGAGTTTGGTTTATGTCCTGCTGCACAATAATTCAGATGATAATTCACATTCCCTTTGTCCAACATAACTTGATATCTCTATTATTTGGGAAGCTCTGGTCCCACTTTCCCCTAAATGAAACATGCTGAGCCAATGTGTGGCCCTCAGAGAGCTCTGTCCTGGCTGACAGTGGGGAAAGGAGCACTCTCTGTAAGGGGAGCCATGGCCAGCATAGGTGTGATGGAAGGTCTTTTTCAAACCAAAGTATTTTTTAAGCTGACAGTGTGTGGTGAGCTTTGGCAAGCTTCCTTGAACTAGACAAAAATCACTTCCTACTCAGGAAAGAAGGGAACCTTCCCTGGGCATTAACTGAGAAGTGAAATAGTGAACTGCAAGCAGCTCGTGCTGCTGGTGTGCAAAATCACAGCGAGAGGAAACCCCCCTGAGCTGTTGATTTTCAGATAACTTGACCAGAGCCAGCTCTCACATTGCTAACATCAGTGGCAGTTTTCCTATTGGATCAAATGGAGCAGGGTCAGATAGTGTCTAAGAAACAAGAAATACACTGTCACTCTTCCTTCCCATGCCAGACTTTGCGTTGACCGAGTCGCAGCTGTTTTTGAGATCTAGGGCCTGTCTCATTTCAAGAGGACTTGGCCTGGGAGATGATGATTGCCACAGCACCTACCAACATTCACACCATCACACCCAACTGCCCTTCACCAAGCAATAACCAAAAAGAAAAAACAAAACAAAACAAAGCAAACCCAAAAAAACCCCAAACCAACCAACCAAACAAAAAGTCAGAACAGAACAAAAGGATTTTTTGAAAGCCTCAGCACCTGCACCAAATGTACTCATGAAAGACTGTGAAGAACACAGCACGACCCTCAACCCTGCCCTTGGCGTGCGCGGCTGCTCTACCTGTGTGCTCGTATTTGTGTCGCAGCAGGGAACTGCTCTTCTGGAATGTCTTGTCACATAAGTCACATGCATACATGCCACTTTCTGTCTTCTTGATCTTCTTTCGGGACAGACAGGAGTCGGAGTCCGTCATGTCATCGAGGCCGGACATGTAGTCTGGGGTTCCATCAAGCAATTCTCCCTGTGAGGGAACCACTCGTCAGCTACCACCACTCCCACCGCCCATCCTGCCCACCAACCATCCCAGGGAAGTTAAAATCATGCCTCCGTGGTCCCTCTCAGCTCAGGAATATGAATAATGAAACTACAGCTGATGGAAAGTATGGAAATAATGAGGAGCCTTCTATGCCTCAAACCAACTTTCTGTCTTTGAGCACTCTGCGGTAATGTGGTTTGCACAAACCAACAGTATTTACCATACCAGCGCTAAATACTTCCAAGAAAGTGTGAAGGGGCCAGCAAAAGGTATCGTATTATTTTACAGAGGTAAATATAAGCAACAGCTAAGGGATCATTCCTTTCAAAATTCCAAAACTTGGATGTATTCTGTTTCTGTAGAAAGGTTTTAATTGAATTTTATATTTAGGTACAAATGTTATTATTATGCAATCCATTTAAATGTATGTCTCCCGACTAAAGGCCTCAAGCTATATTTTTATATTTAATTTTGTAATTTGAAATAGGGAATATTAATAACACTTTTTATCAATGTTCTATCTATGTTAAAACAGCCTTCAGCATTAAGCAATAATGAATGTGGATCAGTAAATTATTAAATTTCTTGATATTTATTTTGTCTCGATCCAAAGAGAGTGCAAACTTGCATGATAACATACATTTCCATTTGCTATCACACAGTTCAGTTTTCTTAGACTAGGTTTGCACTAATTAATATTAGAGAAGATTAAATAGGCTTAAATACATTTACAAAGAGGGCAGATGTACTGTAAATTGGAATAGTGGAACAGCTGTTATGGAGGTGCAGTGCTATTTATGCTCCTATTGTGCAAAGAGGGATTACAGTCTGTAATGTAAAACCATACCTGATTTTCACATTTGAAACTATAAAACATTTACTAGTCAGTAAAATTACTAATGGACGGTAATAGGACATGGGGGAACAGGCGCAAATGTAAGAAAAAATTATTAATCTATAATCAGTTAATCTCATTTAACTAAACTCTGTACATTATATCTGAATACACCCAGCAAAAGGCTATAAAAGTACAAGACTTCTGTGGAGCTGCTCTTCACTGCAGGCATGCAAGGGACAAAATCCTTTGCTACACCTGCGTTGATTCTGGGACAACCTGAGGGAAGAATTACAGGTTGTACCTGGGCATGAAAAAATGCTGACCCAGATTACATGTCCAGGGAAAGACTTTGTCTGCAATTAAGGGCCCTGGCTGCTACGTCTCCAAATAATTTCATTTAATCTCTAGGGTTTTTTCAAAGCTGTTCCAGATGACTGGCAGGATTAGAGGACTAAGAGTATGGGAAGAGCAGTAGGTGGCCCAAAGGAAGGGGCTACAGGTCAATGTTTCTTATCCCCCAGACATTCGTGAGAAGAGAGGACAACTTTCCCATGAATGGTGGGTGAACAATCCCCCAAAAATACGGAGAAGGAAGCTCTGAGGGCTTTCAATGGATTACAGTGTCTATGAGGCTGTATGGACATCTGCTTAGAGGGATACAACTTTGTGTCCGAGTGTGGAGGTGACTCCAAAGGGGTCTCCCACTGCACCTTTTCTCTGTGGTGAAATGTAGTTATGCCCTGAAGAGATAAATTTTCCTACAAAGTTTCGTTTTCTTGTTCTCTATGATACTTTTTTATGGACAGCATTACTATTATTATTATTATTATTATTATTATTATTATTATTATTATTATTATTACTATCACTATTACTATTATTATGCTATACAAATCTAATGAGAAATGGCTGAACTCTTAAGAGAACAAAGGTCATTTTGCCTGTTAAAAGTAATCAGTACTGCTTCTGAATCCAAGTAGAGGTACTCAAGTTAACTGCAGTTTATTTTCCTACTCTACCACGTCTTTCCAAGTTCAGACTTAAACTCTGCTAATTTTGTTGGAAATGTTGATTATAGCTTTGTGCTTTTTCTTCTCTAAGAGAACAGATCACAAATTACTAAAGTCTAGCCTTTCAAAGGAGAAAACAGTTGAAACCATTTACCTGAAATCCTTGTTTCCGCTGGTACTTTCTCCTTTGCTGCATATCGGCAAAAGTAGCTGCTCCAGTTGGGTAGGTATAGGCCATATGTGGTAGGAAGCTCATCTGATCTAGTCCTGGGTATGGTCGCAGCCCAGGAATACTGGTCTGGACTGGTGGCATAAAAGTGGCTGGGGGAAATGCGCTCTGTGGTGGAAGTGTTGTGTATAAAGGTTTGGCACTAAATGGGTTCATACCAAATACTGGGTTAGTGCTTTTATCCAGGTTATTTGAATTAGAAAACTCCTTCTTGATAAAAGTCAAGTTCAGCGGCTCATCTGAGTTTTCAGATGATGAAGAAACACTGTTGTGTTCTAAATTTACACTATTAGATTTTGTTTTGTTCTTTGTGGCTATAATACTTTTGGGTTCCTTCATTTGTTTTGGTAAAGACAAGTCCAATGGCTCAGCCTGAAGCTCCTCAGAAGAGAAACTGTTTGGAGTGTAAGAACTACTGTGGGAGTTTTTAGAAGATGTGGAAGAAAGATTTAAAGGAGAAGGAGTATTGCTCCTAGAGTGGTCCAATTTATCAACTGGCTTAATATTGGTAAAATGAGGAGGTTTTGTTAGCCTGAGAGGAGTATCACAATTAGTAACACTGTTATGGAGTTCAGCTATAGATGGTGAAGTTATAGAGTCCACAGGCTTTATTGGAGATCTGGCTGACAAAGAGTCTTTAGTGGGAGTGTTGTTGGTGGCAGCCAGCGCCACCTTGGCACTGGCCCTTTCCAGTGATGGTGACCTGGAACTTGAATACTGGTAGACTTTTCTTTGTTCAAACCATTCCTTCACAAATTCCTGAGGAAGGCCAACAGCAATGGAAATTTTCAGTAGTTCATCAGAGTTGGGTTCCATATTCATAGCATAATATGCTTTAAGTACAGACATGTGGTCCTTGTATGGGTTGATGGGGCTAGTCATTCCTTTCTCAGAAAGTACTGATGACAGCAAGAGGGTTTGCTTATCAAACACTCCAGGTTTGTTGGGAACCATGTTCTCGTGAGGCTGAAGGACTGCCTTGATTTCTTCGTTCATTTTACACAGGTAACGCTCATGCTGATGCAACGGAATGGGACCAGGAAAGCTTTCTTTACAGAACTGGCATGAAAATGGAGTGGACACGTTGTGGTTCTCTATCATCTTGTCTTCAGTTACCAGGTCTATTAGGGTTCGCAGCTTCTCTTTTTTAATGTTATTGAGCTGCCTCCTTGAGTCTGTGGTCAAGCTCTGGAGGCAAGCTTTGGCTTCATTGACTTTCTCTAATGTGTAGTCAATAATACTTTTAGTGGCACCATTATGACTTACTACTGGAAGACCCACGGGGGGAATATTGGGGGAGGTAACTCCTTGTTCCTCAGCTTGAGAGCATGAATCCTTCATATGGTAAACCTTCAACTTGGAGATCTCTTCAGCCTTGCAGTCCATTTTCTGCCTGGAAACCGTGTTGTCCACAATCTGTAGGACCTTCTGCACCTCGCTTAAATTGCTGCCTACCGCAGGAAACCCGAGCAGTGGTGCTTCCATCCCTACACCTAAGTGCTGCATTGGACTTTGAGCAGACGTGTGAACTCCTAAGGGGCTGGTTGCTCCAAGTCCACCATTCATAAAAGGACTAGTTGCACTAAACCCATGTGAGGCCATAAGAACCTTGTACTCATTGAAATCTAGTGGTTCTGTTTTAATTTTCAGTAGGCCTGTTTGCTCAGACATACTAAGTGGTTTGCCATTTTCCAGCTTGTTTCTCAGCTGTGTGATGGCTGAATTAGTAGGAGAGGAAGATACAGAATTAGGAGAAGAACCCGTCTTGATATTGTTTCTCATTCTGCCATTTACAGAGATTAAACCAATACACTTCTTGCTGCTGATGTGCGAACTGTAGGAGCCAGAATGGGAGAAACGTTTCTTGCAGTTTGGACACTCATATGGTTTTTCACCTAAAATGGTAATTAAAACCAAATGTTAATTATCGTTCTTGCTGCTATAATTGCAAGAGGTTGCATTTGGTATCTAACTGGTTACCTGTGTATCCAGTGATTAATAGTGAGGAAAATATTAATTCTATGAACATGACCACGCACCACCACTGCTTTACCCTCCTCTTTCTACAGGTTTTGAGGTCAGTTTGGACCCAGGATCTCCAGATGGCAACAGCCATCAAAGTGTGAGATTGCCTCCAGACTGACCAGGGCAAGTCACAGGTAAGAACCCTGTGGGGAAGGGAGTCAAATCAAATCAAGACTGTTCAAATTTGATTTGTTTCTTTTGGTTTTTTCTCCCCCAAAACAGAATTTTCACCAGGTATGAGCACCAGTATGAGAAACTGAGTCCTGATGTTAGAACCTCCACGTCAGTTTGTGCCTGGGCTGAGCCTGGTGACATTTTGTGTGCTGAATTCTGCATCAAGTAGGACAGCCAAAATGCCCAAGTCATTCAATCTGAGGGGCTTGGCAGTTTCTTGTTATCTGAGAATATGAGTTGTATTTCACTCGGGAGGACTTTTTATTTTGGAAAATATAATGGACTCTTCAGGTTCCTGCTGCACAGCGATGAATGAACACTTCTGAACTCGAACTGCCAAACAATCTATATTATTTGCAGGAAGCTTTACTATTTCCAAATCTTTTAGCTAGACCATGGTATTAACAGCATGATAAATGAGGATGACTCAGATATCACTTATGAAATACCTTGGTAGCTCCAAGAAGCCAGAAGCAGAACTGTGTAAATTTTAAGCAGTCTTTAAAACTCAGCTAATTAAACAAAATGCAAATGAGCACACCAGCACCTCCGCTACTCACCACTGTGAATTCGCAGGTGTTCCTTCAGATGGTGTTTATATTTGAAGGCCTTGCCACACTCAGTGCATTTGAACTTGCGATTGCCTGCTCCTTGGGTCAGCATTTGGTGCTGGGAGGAAAAGAAGAAAAAAAGAAGAGATACCAACATGAATTTTATGCAAGAGAAAACATGAATTTCAAGCTTAAAAAACCAAAATTAAATTAATGTGACTCTGAATTCGTCAAGCGGACCAAAAGGTCTGCATGTACATTTATTTGTCTCATCAGTGTTGCAATAAAAATCAAAATGTTGGCAGTAAACCGAAACAAATGAGAAAGTACTTTCACATGAGCATTCGATATTTGCTTTAGAATTATTTCCTAAGTCTCTCATCAGAAATGTGTTGCTTTAAGGTATCTCACGATGAGAGAAACAGTTTTATAAGAAGATTTGTGGCTCTTAATATTCCTAGCAGATTCTGAACATGTGGGACTCAGCTTGTTTAAAAATTCTGTTTACTGCATGTGGAGGAAAGAGAGAAACACTGTCGTTAGTGGCATTTCGTGTAAGATTTAATTCATTATCAAGCAGGAGAGACTGCGTCTTCAGCATAAGCTGCTGCTGGAAATGTTTTTTAAAATCACAGAGCAGCAGGAAAGACTAGAGCTACCTTTCGTGCCATGTTTTCCCCCAGTGCTCTTCTGAGGGGCGAGGGAAAGTTGAAAGTTAAAAGCGGTGTAAAGATATAATCAAAGGCAGCTGACCTTTTTGCAACAAGCAAGGAAAGCCCCATGACTTTGAATTTGGAGAGGAAAAAAATAATTAATTAAAAACTAATTATTATCTTGATAATCATGTAGCCAACCACTCTGGATGCTCAAGGTAGGAGGTCAGCCTTTTGCAGGCAACCACGACACAAAAGCCTTTTGCAGGAGCAGGGAGAGGGGGGAAAAAAGGGCGGAAAAAAAAAAAAAAAAGAGGGAAAAGAAAAAAAAAAAGGCAGCGCCGAAACGGTATGACAACTGCGAGGGTGTGCTGCCTCTTCCCACATTCCTGGCGAGACAGATGGTGTTACATGGGACACAGGGAGGTTTGTTCAAACAGCAGCAACCTTCAAAGATCAAGCAGAGCCCAGCCCGCCGCGCGCCATTGAGGGACCCGTGCTCATATGTTGCTGAGTTGCATAAACAAACAGCAACAGCTGTTTTGTCTCCCCCCATCGCCCTCTGAGGACTACTATAAACTTTAGTTGTGCCACTGTTAATATGATACAATCATTTTAATTTACTAATTGTAAATGCCACGAGCAAATGAGGGGACTTTTCAACACCAAAGCTACCATTCATAATGCGCCAGTACCAGCGCGCTCTCGCATGTGAAATTTCAGGCAGTTACGTTGGATAAATATCCAGGCGGGTTTTGTTCCCTCCCCTGGTGTTTTTAATGATACGAGGCAAAAGGAAGAACCTTACGGTGGATCAGGTTAGGAAAAATATACATGGGAAAATGTGTTTGTCTACTGGAAAAGCCATGGGAAGGAAAGAATAGGAGAAAGCACTCTGGAGTCATTTATATTGATTTAAGATCAAGCAAAAGATACAGTTCTCTTAAAAATGCTAATTGCAAAAATCGTATGATTAGGAAGATGTGTGTTTGCCTAACTGAATTTACCTTCTGCTGAGAAAAACCTACCAAGAGAAATCCAGTTGATTGTGTTCTTCAGGTTTTTAAGAAAAATAAATACAGCATAAAGCCTCTATAATTTGACACAATGCACAGATCTATTTATTCAACTTTTAACCACGCCATTCGAGTTTCCATTACAGCCCTCCTTAAGATGGGTTTTTAGAAGTAATTCTCCAGCTAGGAGCAGTTTTTCTTCGGGTGTGTAAAGGATTTTGTGGTTCAGGTCTATCGCCAGCCCATCTAGGAGCACTTAGGGAAGCTCAGTCACCTGTTTGAGACACCAGCATTTCCTTAAATGTGGCACTGATATAATATTACATGTACCCCATTGAGGAAAAAATGGCTTTGATTTATTGCAGATACGCTGCCGGGCTATACAAATGAGAGCAATGCCCAATTCTAGTGGCACAATCACAAATGATAGCCTATATGTACTGTCGGAAGAGTTCTTCTCAAAATGTGTAATTATGTCTAACAAACGATTATACAAAATACGCATAATTTCATGTGATTGAAAAGGTTACTCAAAAAGTAATGAAAAAATATTAGCAGATCTTTTAGTATGTCTTGGAGCTCCTATTTGCAACACTGCAAAGTAAAACTAGGTGAAAAATGGAATTAAAATTGCTGAGATGTTTAATAATGTATAATTAAAATGCTACAGTTTCATTCACTTTTTGAGGAACATAAAAACGAAACTAAAGTCAAGTTAAAGTGCAAATAAAATTTCTAAATTAGAAATTAACACACTCATTCGATCGTGAACATAAGACTATTAAATCATATTAGAAGAGACCATCAAAAAATCATTTAGACCTCAATTAAAGCTATTACCATTAAAAGATCTGCATCTTCAAAATGCCATGAAAAATTAATAATGATTGCCAATCAAAGCAATATCGTTTCTCTAAGGGGTTATTACAGAAAGAAATCACTTAAAACCAGCCCCCCACCTGATCTGTCCCTGGCTTGTGTGTCACCATATGCCGCTCGAGCTGGGTGCGGTAGGCAAACGTGTAGTTACAGAGAGGGCACGAGAAGTTCTCCTCGTTCTTCTCGTGGCGGTACTTGATGTGCTCCTTGAGGGACGTCAGGCGCTTGTAGCCCCGGTCGCAGTAGGGGCAGGTCAGCAGTTGGGCGAAGGCATCTGGAGTTCCAGGTGGCAGGTCTGTGCCCCGGGATGGGGTGGAGAAGGGCGGGGGGGAGGAAAGAGAGGCAGGCCAAAAGGTCAGCAAATCAATGGCAGCTCATGGGCTGATTGCCCGGGATGGTATGAGAGGAATCGCCGCAATCTGCTGCCCAGGAGGGAGGGAACGGCGCTTCCAAACGGGCGGCGGGAGGCACCAGCACCCGCACGCGCCCACGGCAGACTCGCAGGGCCCGCTCCGGACCCGCCGGGAAATTAATTGTGGGCATCACCCCTCCCGCAGGCCTGGCTGGCTGGAAAACTAAGAAATACCTTTCCTGATCAATTGGCAATTTGCATTCCAGCCCCAGCTCATTACGTTACTTATGCCATTGACCGAATCCTTCCTACTGACTCTTCTCCAATTATTTATCAAGGCATTGGAGAGCAATAGGCTGGCTGCTCTGCCTTTGGTTGCGTTAAAACTCTATTAAAAACTTCCCAAACTCCCAAGTAGAGCAGCAGCCTTTCTCCTGTTTAAATTCAGCTCTTCAGTTCACCAACCAAATAATACAAATGTGCTGACTAAAAAATCACAATACACTGAAATTACAGCCCCAATCTTTGCTCATGAAATTCCATGCCGCTGCAGCTGTTCTTCAATTTTTAAGGTAAACACCCAGGCATGTAGTGCATTTATAATTGCAACAGCTGCACGAGGTCAGGATACTGGCTAAAAATGAATTACAGCCTCACCATTTTCTTCTTGCCCATTGGCCTCTGGAGTGCCAAGGCGAGACAGTTCCTCAGGGGCTTCAGGGTAAATAATGGCTGTGTCGCTGCGCTGCAGGTACTCTGCTATGCTGACTGCATGCCCATCTCCTTCCTCCAGTTTCCTTTTGGCAAAGTAATCCTCGAAGTCCGACGTGCAATTTGCGTTCTTCACTAAAATAAGAGAGGGAGAAAAGAAAGGGTGGTTGAGTGCATGGTCCCAGGGAGCTTGGGCCAGTCAGCAATGTTAGAGGTTGAGCAGATGTACTGGAGCTACAAGGCTGGGGCTGCAGCTGGATCCTTGCTCCAGCTCCCAATAAAATTAATGTGGGCTTTCCACCAGTGTGGATGGAAGTGAGGGCGGGCAGTTAAATAAACAAGAACACGAGGCTCTACAGGGCAGCAGGAGAAGTTTATGAGGCTTGGGTAATGCAGGTAATCTTTCATTGCTGGAACGTGAACAACCTTCATGGGGCTCATGGGGGGGGTCCCACAGCTTTTGGCATGAGCACAGCTCAACCTACAAGACTGAGCTCAGCCACCCCTGGATCCCACAGACCCCAAGACAGTGCCCATGTGGGGGATGGCACTTGCAGATGCAATTTTTTCTGAGACACGTCCTGTCTCAGGTTGCTCTTTGTCAGTCACAAGAAGAAAATTGCTCGCACCTTCCCGCTTTTTCTTTCCTCCCTGAAAAATTAACTTACAATGAGAGAAGTGGTTGTTTTAAAAACTTACAGCTTCATGATTTCTGCCATAGAGCCACATGGTTTAGACCACAACAGGGTCAGCAAGCCCAAAATTGACAGTCCATACAAGAGTTTTCCTTCTTTTCCTTAAATGTAACCTCAATTTTTTATTATCCATGCAATGTCCATGAAATATAATACATGCTCAGCCCATCCTGTTACTAAAAATGTGCTTTTCTCCTCCAAGTATGAATGCTGCTTACAGGAAAGACCTTAAAACTCTGGGATGTTATAGACAAATAATAATGTAATTATACTAGAAAAGAAAAAAAAAAGGCGATTATGATTTTCTTCCTCTAAATTGTGTTTCTTTGTTTATTAACAAGTCTTGAAAGACACAGTTGGTGGCAGGGAAATAAAGATATTTGTTTTTAACTGACCATAAATGAAAAGAACAGCTTATGATTGATTAAAATTTTAATGTATTTCTTCTGCTGAGGTGAAATAAGAAAATGAGTAAACACCATGAACCATTCTGGAGTTCATGTAAAAGTAAAACATTGAACAGCACAATTCTGGTGTCAGAGATGCCAGAGAGCAACATGGAGTAAACACATGGAAATCAAGGGGGTTATGGTTTGTAACCACTGGAAATTAGAGACTAACCAGCTCCTTGGTATTTAGAAATAGGGAAACGCTTTGCCTCAGTTTCCTATGAAAATGCAAGGCAGTGATGCTGGCAGTGAAAATGAGACATGACCTCTGACTGGGGCACAACTGGGAGCCTGCAGTGCCTGATTTGAAGCTCTGATCTTGGCGTCATCGATAAAAGTAGATATCCGTCTCTGTAAACCTCATCCCTTTAGCCGATAAAATCAAATCCTCTGGCTGAGACAAATATGCCCTATTTTTCATATGAGCTGAGCAGCTTCTCAACCATTCTGCAGTATTTTAGTGACAGTGACCAAATGGCACAGGGCACGGGACCCTGGTTTTGGAAGGAAACTTCTGTTCCTATCACAGTGGTTTTGTAGGGAATGGCTACACCACCACGGAGTTCCTCTTGATCCTACTGCAGCTCCAGTTACCATTTGTTATTAGCATGAGAAACCATTCTCCTCTTTCGACCCCAAAATAAAACAGCTTCTAGAGAAGGGGAGTGTGAGTGTGGAGAAGAAGATGGAGTACTTTACCTCCATTTTGTTCTGCGAGAGAAATATAACAAAATGGTGGTTACTGAGTACACCTTACGCAGCAGAGCATCATAGTAGGTGTAGGACTTCTTGTTTTTATCAGAAAAAAAAAGTTGAGGCTTTATTTTTTATGCTGTAAATCTAACTTTTCATTCCCCTGTTATGCCTAGATCTTCCAAGTGTTACAAGATCATCTACCCTCTGGTTTAACACTACCCAAGCTTCACTCCTTCTCTTGTCTTAGCAAAAGATCCAAGGAAAACAAGTTTATTTTTGCCAAATCTAGGCCATGAGCCACTAAGTGCTACCTGTGAAGCAAGGAGAGGGAGATTTTCTCCAGAGAGGAGAAATGGAATGGTTCCATTGGATGGTTCCATGTGTCCCTTTTCTGCTCCAGGTAAACTAGGGGTACTTGGAGTTTGCAACTGCATTTATAGGATTAGGATTCAAGCCACCAAGCAAGGCCTGAGTTAATATTAGGAGCTTCCATCTTCAAATCAAACCCAAATGAGGTTCTTCCTTCATGTCCCCAAGTCTATCTGGAGGCTGATCCAACAGGCTGTGGAGGACTGCTGTGATATTACCGGCCTTGGCTTCCTAATTCTCGGGATTATTGAGCTTCTATGTCTGTGCATGCAATCCAGGAGCTAAAGCAAATGTTTATGTCTACATTATAAACCCCTAAAAACAAGGGGATTTTGTGGAAAAGCTGATAGATCCTTCACTGAAACAATACAACCAGTGCTGCAATGCTGCAGATTAACACAAATAGTGAAAAGGGTCCATGTGGGTCTGGTTTCTCACCAGCAACATTACTGAGAATTCAGATATGGCTGGAAGCTCACCCAGAGGTACTAAAAAGACCCATCTGACAACCATTAGGTTTCTCTCTCGACTTCTGGGTGGAAGACTTGCTTCCCCCCTCCATGCCCTGATTTATTTTCCATGTACACAGCCATGTTTCCAGACTCCTTGTGGACTCACACTGCACACACACTGCACATCCCCTCCTGCGAGATCTATGGTGGGTGACCTCACCAAATAAGTCTTTTTTTTTTCAGTTAATTATTGGAGCCTGGAGAGCAGAAATATTTTCAGCTCCAAAGGCTGATGTGGCTGTGTCACATAAAAATAAAACACATTAAGGAAAAGCTATCTTTGGAGGCATTTAGGACCTTTCAAGATAAAGTGGGAGAGAGGTCCAAGGAGCTTGGGAGACCAGTTATTTTGTGTGGGAACTCGTCCTGCGAGATGGTGATAGCTGCCCTTAATCTCAAACAAAGCTAATAAAACCACAGCCTTCATTAGCCAGGAAGTGAGAGGCCCCCATTGGTACACACAGATTACAGCCTGAAAACGGCCTGTCCTCCAACCTGCCAAGTTTTGGTTCTGTTTGCCTCTTCCTGAAAGTTTTTCTTTCCTTTCTTTAAATTATGTTAAGATATCTTTACTTGAATTTTGTCAGATGTTACTAATTGAAACCAGGAAAATTTTTCTGTTTGTTTACAGGGATTTTGTTAATGTATTCTCTGCAAGCATCCCAGTTGTAATAACCATAAAAGGTAGAATAAAATAAGCCATAAGAATTTCTTCATTCACATTTTAAAAACCTCTTCTGCTAAACATCACTTTTTCAAGTCCCTGTTGCAGAAATCCTCAGAAATATTTGCAAATGCATTTAGCAGGACCAAAATCCTAAATTTTCACCTTCTGCTTTTCCACTATGAAGCCTCCATGGCTCATTATAAAAATGCAGCTGATTGATGTATGAATAACAAGATTTCTCTTTAAGCACCACTAAGAAGTGGCCACTCTGACAATAGCAGAATAATTTAATAATGGAGACCTTTTCTTTTAGTTTTCTTGCTCTACTAATGGCATTTTGCAGAGAATTTGATGCTAAAAGTGAAGTGCACCACAGATATTGCATGCACCTACAGAAACTTTCTGGTTGGATGTATGTTTTCATTGGGTCGAGTCTCAGCCTCACTTCAGCTACCTTATTGAACAGCAGTATTAGATCCCCTATAAACTGCAGAGAAAAATTGAGGCCAAACACCCAAAGCCTATAGTGAGGCTGAAGAAGAAAACTTTGAACAGTTCCAAGACTATCCAGGAAGATCTCCAACAGCTCAGGGACTGATTTCTTCCCTTTCCTTGTCAACTAATGGTTGAGGCACCTCACTGGGCACGAAGGGGAGCTTTTACTCCTAACAAAGGAAACTACAGGTCCTCATAGTCACCTGGCATCTCCCACTCAAGGTGAAAACACTGGCATAAGCATTTAATTTATCACAGTATTCATTATGCCTAAGTAATCTGACATTGCACTAAAGAGTCTATGGGGATTGCAGCAACTAAAGAAACCTGTTCTACCCAACCTGACAAGGCATCAGCCTCCACTGAAAGAGACTCTGAGCCCCTCAGTGACAAAAGACTTGAATTAAACACTGTCAGAGCAACTTGTGTTGGTTATTTGAGCAAGCCTCCTATTGTAGCCAGAATAAGGAGGAGCCTGGGACTTGCACAGGACATTTGGGGAAGGAATTGATTGGAGCAACACACAGAGAAGCTCTTGCATTATTAGATGCAGACCACGTAAATGCAAAGCACTCCTTGAGCCATGGGTTTGCAGTGCCTCAGGCTTGGTAGGGGTAACCCTTATTTCTTCCATGGAAAACTGGTTCCAGTAGAGGCAGGACACCCCACAGACCCCACTCAGGGTTAGCAGAGGGGCTGTGCCAGGGCTTGATGGCACCCCTAGAGAGACTCTGTGAGGCCAACGAGGAGCTGGAAGACAAGGACATGAGATACTGGAAGGGAAGGGACTAAGGACATGAAGTCTTCCCCTTCAAGCAGACCACATTGCAAGCATGAAAGAATCAAGGGCCGATATGGTAAGGAAAATATGCGCAAAGGAAGTCACACGGACTGACAGGGGACCTCAAAGGCTCTGGCAATGGCAATTCAGATAACCATCAAGCCTTGTTTCTGAATCAGATGTCTTTTAAAAATCCTGTTTCTCCAAGTGCTAAGCACAATTTGTCACTTTATTGCCTTCTCTTGGAAATAAAATAAGCTTTTGAGATACATATGTAGCCAGTTCTGCACAGCAACATCATTAAGTACATACGTAATGATGAACTGTGCCTCGGTGCCACCCTCCTTTCATGCATAATAAATCTAATGGATGAAGAAAGCAGTGACACGGTTTTATTTTCCTATTATTTTCCCCCCGAAGAATGATAAACTAAATTTCTTGTGTTGCTTAATAAGAGCACTGGGGTTTTATGTGGGTGTTACCAACATTAGGAAAGTGTGAGTAATAAAATCCTTGTGAGACTTTGGTGCCACCTTTTACAGTAATATTTGTGGAGAGTATTACCTATGAACTACATTTCATAATGGAATGCATAGAAATGTACTTATACTAGAAAACTCTTCCTTTTAGCTGTGTAAATCTATCTACAACATCTCAAATTGTGACAAAATGCAGAAGAAACACTGTGTGATGTATGGCATTCAGCTGTGCTGAGGATAGAGTGGAGCCTTTGGAAAGAACGTGGTAAACCCCTGAATTCATTTGGATTAGAAAATAGCAACAGAAACCTTTTGCTGATTTGCTCTGCTACAGAAAAAGAGAGATGGCTCAGAGGTGATGCCTGCTAAATATCTCTGTCACACTTCTTGTGCCACCAAATGTATCGATTTCTAAGAAGAGGGGAAAGAAAGAGATGCAAAAAGTGGAAAATAAAAATATTAGCCAGAAACATTATAATCTCATAAATATGCATTTAAAGTGTGTTTCTCTATGGATATATGTAAGGGGTTTATGTGTGTCTTGCTGAAAAGATGTTTTCAGTCTCTGAAGCAGCTCACTCTGTGCACCACCCAAATCTAGGGCTGCAAAGGAGGGTGCATCCTCATTATCAAGCTCTTCATACAGTCTCTCTCATTAAAAGGCCACTGTGTCTTGGCCCAGCTACTTTAAACTATCCAAGGTTCACCCTGCCTGGGAAAACATCTCCTCACACTGCAGAGAACCATTATCTCCCAAGGATGCAGCTACAAGGATTTGCAGCTAAAATTTTGTGGGACACAGGAGGGGTAGCAAGGACTCTTCACTGCACTAATTGGTCACTGCATTCTCGTGATCAAGTTGGGGGGAGGATATTAAAATCCAGGAGAATTCTGTGAGTATTTTCCAACTTTTTAACTGAATACAAGAAATAGATTGTTTTGTCACTCTCACTCTTCATGCACAGCTATCTCTACATGACCCCGAAGAAAAGTGATGCTCACTCCATGCAAGGCCTTACCTGTACCATTGTTTCCAGTGGTCTGAATTGTGGCTTCAGGCCCCATAGTGTCATAATCTTCCTTCATTTCTTCTGTGAAATAAAGCAGGCACACTTTTAGCACTGGCACGGTGGTGAAGGGCTCACAGAGCTGGGGAGAACACTGCGGTGCCGGGGAAGATCCCTCTCGGGGAAGGAGAGAAAAGGGCTGTTGTGGACCTCTACACAATGGCTTTGTTCTGGGAAGTGAATGAGTTCAGCAGTGCTGGAGGGACGAGAACTTATTTACTTTAAACATGACAGCAAGAAAACAGAACTATTTGTTCACAGTAAATGAAGGGCTTTTCCCAATATCTAATCTAACAGGCAGTCGGGTGAGAAAAAGGGATTTTTTTTTGCTCTTTTTTTTTTTTTTCCTACTTATTTAAAAGAAATAATCAGTTAACAGACACTGTGAGAACTATACCTGGAAGAAAATGCAAGTGCAGAAGGAAGAACTTCTTGTATCTCCCTCTTTATCTATCTATCACCACACAGATCTGAGCTGTCACCGTTATTTTAACCTCATTTGAGGCACAGCAAGTATTAATATTAGTGGTGCAAAAATGTGACAAATCTTCAACTGGGGGCAGTTCTCCTCTGCTCCTACTGCTTGTTTGCATCTTCTATGCACTGACAAAGTCTGCCTCTATGGCCATAAATTGGGTTAATTCACATGCAAATGAGCATGATACGTGTAAAATTACTTATTATGTATTTTTATGGATCGGTTTACTTTCCATAAATCTGGGGGTTCAGAGTGAACAAAAATAGCTTTTAGAAGAGGCTCCTTCACTGGGGAGAACATTTATTTTCCTGGATGTTTCAGCCTGCCTGGCACTGCCTGTCAAACTTGGTTTCTTGCTGCTAATTTGTTAGTTCGTGTGCAACAGGTATTCACACAGGCAGCCTGGATAGGATTTAACCTTCCAAAGGGTTTTCACTGGCAAAAAAAATATATACAGAGTGTTTCTTTCTCGCTTTTTCAACTTTTAAATGCCAGCCTTTCTCTATCTGAAGGCATGCACAAACACACAACCTCTCCCTTTTTTTTTTTTTAAGTGAGAGAATTTAGTATTTGAGAATTAAGTGAAAAAAATCTCCTTTAATCATTCACTGTGATGCAATTACAAGAAATAAAATGGCACAAGGCACCCGGAAGTGGTTCAACAATGACCAAATGAATTAAAAAAAAAAAGGAGAGAATTTCCCAGAAACAAACACCAGTCGATGGTGATTCAGGAAGATGGATGCTGCTCGGCCAATCAAGTGATAGACTGGCAAGAAGATCAAAACATGCTATTAAAATGTTATTGATACATGAAGCATTAAAATTCTTATTACTCTTCTTTTTTCTTTTTCTTTTTTTTTCTTTTTTTCTTTTTTTTTTTTTTTGTGAGAAAGATTTTGATGAGGACAGAGACTGGCCCGGTATTAATCCATTTCCATGACAATGATTTGACTGAAGATAGGGGAATAATATAAACAGAGCACATTCTCAGTTCATTCCTAAATTTGTAATCTTGTAGTATTCTTCAGATGCCACACTCTACAAGTAATTAGTTGGTAGAATAACAGGTTCTAATTGTATCATTCTAATCAAAACTAAAGCACAGAATGACTTAATTCAGATCTTTACAACCAGCATACAATACTGTGGTATAAATATACATGTTTATGGCTTTGAAGCTGAAAAAAAAGAGAAAAAAAATTAATGAAAGCTCTTAAGTTAAAATATGCAGGTACAAACAGATGCTAAATTTGTACAAAAGCATAGAATATGCAGACCAGATGAAAAATATTTGTTTAAACTGTACAGCAGACAAGCCAGCCTTGATTCTTTTCCCAGATCTGGCATTCTGCCTCTCTAAGGATCATTTTCACGGGGTTATCTTGCGTCCAAAACATTTAGGAGTTCAATATGTATTAATAAAACGTTGTCAATTATGATAATTGATCTGCTGAGCCAGTCTCACATCTGATATTTTTATTGCAGCCTCCCAGAAATTTTAATCAAGGTACAGTGTTTCTGAGAAGTTCAGCCTTCGATATAAATATAGCCATTGTGATTTTCTTCCTTGATCATCTCATGTGATTTCTGGTAGTAAGGAGTCACAAGTATCAGAAGTTTTCCATCTGAGGGCACGTCAACCCAGTCAGCAAGGGGAAAACAGTTAACAGCTTTTTTTTTTTTTTTTACTTTTTCTTTTCTTTTTTTTTTTTTTTTTTTTTTTTTTTTTTGCATAATAGTGGTAATGTTCAAGATTTTTTTGCTGTACTTCCTTCCTCATTGCCATTTTCTTCTGTGGTAAAGAGAAGTTACAGTGTCTAGTTGCTTCCCAAAAATTATTCAAGGCTCACGAAGGCTCTGCTCTGCTTCTCGCTTTGTGCAGGTCACCGGGGTACACGCTGCAATTTTTCATGTACATTTTAATTCTCATTTAGCTGACTCTTGCACAATTTAACCTCTAGCATTGCGACACTCAAACATGACTTTTCTTTACCTAAACCTGCCCTCTTCCTAAAATCTGTGACCCTGCACTTTCTGTCTTTCTGGGAAAAAAATAAAAACCCAACCAAACAAAAAAACCAACATATATTCACAGCGTTTTCTTCCTCTCAGCATTAATTTGGTAAAATATAAACTCTGAATATCCAGGGCTGCTGCTGTAAATCCAGAGCAAAGCTCTGGGTGTTGGAGCCAGAATAAAAGCAGGACAGTGCCCTGTGTGTGCAGATGAGGCAGAGGATCCACAAACACACGCTCAGCATTTATTTAATCTGAATGGATCCTAAGTGGGGGCTTTGCTGGTTTATTTTTTGGAGAGCACCTCGCTATTTGCAGCACATCTGACCAAATGTAATACGTCTGTCTAAAACCACATACTGTATTTATTTTGAAAACACTTGTAAAAGTTTGCATTTTCCAGCCACCCTTGGGATAAAGGTTTGTAAAAATA
>JANPWX010000533.1:3399001-3404001 GCA_024734555.1 Trochalopteron elliotii
CCTGCTCAGGAGCAGCCAGTGGGATGACCAGAGGAGAAACCACAGGATAAGTCTTAGGAGAAGCAGGCCTGGAAACAGGAGAGAGGGAGCTGCTTTATTCCAACTGGTTCTTGGACATCCCAAGCCATGAACATGTATCCTGGCTTGGTGTGTGCAAATGGTTTAGGGCAAAAAGACTCACACGTGGCTAAATTCTGCATGCAGACAGGAGAGGACTTTTTTATGCTTTCTTAGATAACAGAATCCTGTAATGCTCAAAACACAGTGAAGCACATTAACCATAAATGATACAATCTAAGAATGAAGTAATAGCATTGCCCCTGCATTTTCTTGCTTTTGTCTTCTCCAGATTCTAACCAGAGAAGGCCTTACCTGCTTTGTGTGAGCGTGTGATTGCCATCTCCTCTGTTCTATTACTAATGAGTGTCTCTCATCCTAAGAGAAACCAGGATGATACAAGTGATGGCAACAGGAAGCTTAGGGTACACCCACTCCTTTCCCCCTAGAATAAACACTGTTCTCAGGGAAGGTACATTGATAATAAAAATACATTTTTAGAAATTTCTCAGGCAACTGTAATTGCTATGGGAATGGTGACTCTAATAGAATGTACCTTCAACACATAAACTCCACAAATAAGAAGGCTTAGCATTTGAGAGGCAACATTTTGCCAAGAGGCAGGACCTCAGCTGTCCTGAAGATGCGATATTAGAAGGGTGCAAAAAATAGAGCAATTTGAAATGCAGATTAAGGGTTGCTTAATCCCAAAGCCTAAAAGCTGATGCTTAGAGGTCAGTGTCTCACCTCTCAGGTTGCCTTTACATGCACATCCTTTGGAATATGCCTTTAGTGAAAATAGTTAAACCCACTACAGACTTCAGCAGGAAACTGTGATGCTGTTTTGAACCCCAACAACCAGTGAAGAAGAGCCTGTGATACTACTTCAAACTCCAATAACAAGAACACTCCTATACCGTGTAGGCAAATGACTTCATTTTTACTTCTATTTTTAGCCAGAGTCCTGAGGCTGCTACCAAAGTTGCACTGTCAGATGAGATACACTACACATTGGTGAGGCTCTTGGCTCCCTCTTGGCTTCTCTTCTCAGGAAGTGTTTGTTGCTTTGTTCCTGCTAACGACAATGGGATTCATCAAAGTTTATGTATCTTGACTGAGAGACATTAATTTTGGCAGTTGTGTGGTCAGCCAGCCTCTGCTATCCTTGTAGCTGCCTCTGCACTGCAGGGAGAGGCCAGTTTTTGGATGCTGATGACCAGGAGGAGACTCATCTTCCTGTGAATCTTGAGGGTGCTGATTAAATCACACACACTAGATCCCCAGACTGGAATTTCTCTGCTGAGTACATACTTTTAAATGGTTACACAGCAGTAAGAGCACAGCTGAATGCTTTTAGAAACATAAATAATTGATTATTTATTTATCCTTCAAGATAGCCTTCTCTCCTGGTAGATTATGGAGCTTGTTCACAGGAGAAGCAAAAGCATAGCCTGGAGGAAGACAATATACCTTCAGCTTTTGCTTGAAATCAGTATGGAATTGGCATGAGTCTACTGCTCGGGATGTTCAAGAAGATGTTGTTGCTGCTTAACTGTATCCCTGATCTGATTTCAATGATTTTGAAGTATTTAGGGACATTCCTTCAAAGTTGCAAGAAATCACAAGCACATTATCTTATGAGGAATCAAACTGCAGAAGAAAATTCTCTCCGTAACAGTGTGACTTCATTTTCTCTGTCCAAACTCTGTTTTTCTCTTTTTTAAACATAGAGAACTGAAGTATTCTCAGAGTTATTCTACTAATTATCTTAAAAATATAAGAATAATCTTGTTCAGGACTGGACAGACAAGTGAAGAACAAAAGATGGAAGAAGAACAGTTGTGAGCTCTAGTGAGAGACTCTCTTACATTTAATGCCATTTAGTTCAATTTAGATTATAGGCACAAATGATGAAGAGGCATAAAATAATCACTTTCATTTTGCAAAATGAACACAGTGTTTGCTCCTGTGTTCTCAGTGTTGGGAAACTAGGAAACAGAATGGATTTGGCTGCAGAGCTCCTAGTTCACAACATTTATTTCTGTTTTATACGAGAGAAATCCCAGTGTTTTCTTACCTGCATTGTGACTACATTACCTGCTTCTTACTTTCACAGTGATTTTAAACCATTTCACTGGCTGGAATAAAAAGGCTCCAGATAACTGCAGAATTTAGTCCACTTTTTCCACTGACCAACTGAAAGAGCTGGCTACAGCAAAGACAGAAGAATGCAAGATTTACAGCGGAGAGACGGAGCCAACCCTGTGTTCTGATTAGCAGTTTGGATGCCATTGTTCTGTCTGGAAAACACATGTCATCCTCAGAATCACCCAAGCTGTCCATTGACATCTGCCAGCATATCCTCCATCACCTCGCTCTTTCTTTTTTTCTCACTTTCTCTTCCTCACTCCTCTTCCCTCATTTCCCTGGGTGAAGTATTCCAGTGCAGATAGGAGTTACCCCTTGTGGCTTTCACCCCACACAATATCACCTCCAACCTCAAGCTGACCACCTCAAAACAACAGAAAACAGACAGCTCCTCTGAGTCCTCTCACTTGTAGAATTTGTGCCGTGTTTCACTCTGGGGACAGAAATTCATAATAGCCCAGAGGCTTCGTATTTTTAAAATTGTCACACTAAGACTTGAGTGCCTCCATGAAAGAAGCAGTAGAAAGAGATGCCTGAAGGTAGGCTGGGAAGAATCCAAAACAATGTCAGGTTTCCTTCTACCTTCCCATCAATAGGGTCTTTGAAGAAGAAGCCTCTTCAGAGAAGAAAAAATAACTTTCTCTTTAGTTAAAAGGGCTACCATGGCTGCAGTTTGGAGACTGACAGTTAATGTTAGCTTTATTACCTTAAAATCTATACAGCCTCACGGTTTGCCGTGGATGGCTTTGCCTCCATGAGTTTTGATGATGTCCTTGAAAGAGAAATATAGATGCATAGCCTCATTCTGTGTTGACTTTGGAGGTGAATATTTTATCCCCTTTCCTTTTCCTGGCTGTTTGCAAACAGCAGTGATAACTCCTATGCAGCACGCCTAAGACTTGTGGCAGAGGAGAGAAAATCAAAGCTTTTACTGGACTAGAACAGTTCCAAGTCTGATAGCTCTCTTTCCTTGCTGTGGTGACTGATGATGAGGGACAGAGGAGATAAAAGAGGTACTGGAACTGTGTATCGCTGTCTATTATCTTTTTGTGCAAAAGATACTTTTATTATTTTCATTATTGTTTTTAGCTTTTATGTAGAATGAAAAGATTCTTAACTGAAGGAAAATATGTTTTTTTCTGAGGCCTATGCATTTTTGTGTGTGGCTTTTATAGGGAATAGAATCTTACATTCTTGAAGAGTCCTCAGAAAAATGTTGGTGCCTCTCTCTAGTTATACAATAGTACAACTTTTCCAGCAAAGAATAATTTCTGTTGAAATATTGGCTTGGCAGTTTCTGGAAGATAATAAATTGCAATTTATCCAACATAATGTCTATCAGCCTGCTGAGAACTTTTTTTTTTTGCTGTGAAGGTCCTGAAACACAGTTTGTACAATGCTGTCACACCCAGGTAAGAGCTACAACAGCTGATCATGGTTATTTTTTAGGGACCCAGCTCTCATGCTGTCTCATTGGAAGAGTTTAAATTCATCATTGCTAGCTTAAATGACTGCTAATTCTCCTTAAATGACAGAATAATTCTCCTCCAGCCACATTGGGTTGAAGAATCTGAAAGGGTCCCCCCATTAGGAGGGAGATACCTGTGAATGGAGCCCCCAGCAACTTGACTTCATAGGTAAAAACAAGATTGTCCTAAGGTTATTCACTTAGGATGAATTTTGTATAAAAAAGTAGAGGTAAAGAAAAAAATAATCTCTTCCTCACATTAAATAAATCTAGATCAATAAAGAAATTTTTGGTTGTTGTTCTGGTCAAGACTGGGATGGTGGCTGAGTGGTTGTGGCTGAGTGGTTTGTATGTTCTTCCCAAATGAGTCAACTTGTCCCTCAGCCTCAAGCAAGAGGAAGTCAAATCCACTGCTAACACAACGTTTCTGCATATCTAATTCCTATTAAATAGGTGGGAGAGAGGTAGAATTACCCAAATATTGTAGGTTGAAGATTTTAGGGTTTTTTTTAAAAAATTCAGATAAAACTTTTCTGAAATCCCTTAAGAATTTCAAATGAGACTTATTGTCATTTGTCATTACATGCAATGTAAGCCTGGATTTAGAGATATCCTTTTGAAAGGTGGACCATTGAGCAGGAGTTATAAACTATCACATAACCTGCTTTTTAATACAAAATACCACCTTGGTTCCCTGAAGGGAATGGGAAGATCCTTCATGAATGAACACACCAGAGACAAGATCATTCACTGTCCAGGATAAATCCCAACCACTGCAAAACTTCAGCTGCAGCAGCAATTCCTGCAAGTGGGAAGCACTGACTAGGACCCAATGGCACAGTACCTCATATATTCCCAACAAAACAAATCACTGTCATACTTCCAGCTCCTCTCACCTCAGGTTTCAGAGGAAAATCCTCAGACTTTCCTAGGCCAAAACCTGGGAACTTGGGATTCTGCACCAGCAAGGAGGGCCTGGACACTTCATACCTGTGGCAAGCTTCTGAGTAGCCTGGCTTGTGGGCCCTAATATTTAAGTTCAGGTGGAATAAATACAAGAAAAATTCATTTAAATGAGTTCTGCATTTTACTGGAAGCACTGAAAAGAATGAAGTCATTCTGGGACAACTGCTTGTTTTCAGTATCAATTGTTTCTTCTCTGGCACTTTGATGCAAACTCCTTAATTTCAGTGGAACCAGGATCTCATCCTGCACATCACTCAGCCAGACCTTAAATCACCCATATTTGTTTATTCCCAGACTGTAACTTTATACTCAGCCTGCAACTACATATTAAAATAAAACAAAACAGAAAATCATGCTTTTC
>JANPWX010000533.1:3409001-3416501 GCA_024734555.1 Trochalopteron elliotii
TCCTGCTCTGACCTAATCCACTGGGGATTTGCTCTGTTCCCAGACAGCATAACCTTTCTCCCCATTTTTTTGGTAGAGACAATGCCACTCCTGCTTTAGCTCCCTATCAAGCCAACAGCAATTTCACATCTAAGCAGATGATTCTAAGGGACAGTTTCCCCTGCAGAGGGTTAAAGGTAAAAAACTTGAGGAGATAAATCACCTCTGTTTTTCTGGAATCCATGAAAATCCTCCTGTGTACCTACGGCTACAGCAAATCTGCTCCTCACTGGACCACTTAGCTCCTGCAAAGGTTCAACTCTAGGCTGGAAGTCTCCACCAAACTTCTCCAGCCATCCCTTGTTTTGAAGCAGAGAGAGAAAGAAGTTCCAGGGATTTTTAGCTCTCTCCCTTTTGTAGCTCTGCTGTTGGATCAGCAGATCAGCACTAAAATACACCTTTTTTTTTTTTTCCTTAAAACACAATTTTTTTCTTGAATTGCAAAGGCTTTTTATCTGCTTGTTACTGACCATGGGTTTGATTAGCTGGGAAATCTAGGTGGGGAAGGAGCCAAAAAAAAAAAAAAGGAAAAAAAAAAAAAAAAAAAAGAGCTGTATTGGTTTCCTAGCACTGGTTCCCTTCTGGTTGGGCCAAGCAAACACGATGGCAGCCCTGTCATGTAAATCAGAGCTCACAAGTGCTGCACAGTTGCTCAGTGAATAACTCTTTGCAGGGTTGGGCCCAGCCATAGCAATTTTATGACTGCTTGTGTTCTCCCCCATCCCTCCCACTCCTAAGAACTATCTGGATCTGCTCCTCCAGGGAAATTTGCGATATCATCACTTTGCAATTCCCCAGAATGCTTCTGCTACTTTTTGGAGATATGACTGTAATATTTTTATCAATGCTTTCATTCTTGAATCAGACTTTAGATGTAGTCCCAATGATATATGCAATGCAGGGACCACAATGAAGTACTTAAAAATACAACTGTTGAGTTGATATGAAAACTCTGAATGGTTCCTACAAGTGTGGAAATAAATCACAGAAAAAAGCTGAGTGTTCTTCAATATATAACGTGTGGTATTTGGAAATGTTTAGGGTTTTAGCTAAAGAATCAGCAAAGTTTTGTAGCTGAAGGGCCATATGCCCTATTTTAATAAAAAGGAATCCATAAAAAATAAATTACTTTCACTAAGTATATGCAAATTCCAATGTAAGCAATCAGTGCAAAATTAATTTTGCCAGAACTGATTAAAAGCATTAATAAATCTATATGCAGTATTGCTTCAATCTGATACTGTAAATTTATTATACTTCCTGTAAGATTAATTATAATGCTACAATAACATATTACGATGCCAGAACATATTACTGTACATTCTGTTAATAACAGTTAAGCACAACCTGAGTTGTAATTATAGAGTGTAACAAAGTAATTTGATAGTGATTGTTTTCTTTAACTGTTAATGTTAGATGGGAAATAAAATGTGTATGTGCTTGTGTTCATTATATTTTTCTCTTTAATACAATACCTAATTAAACCCATGAAACCCCACAGCATTTGTTCTCACAGATTCCCCTTTTTCTTTTTTTTTCTTTTTTTCGTTCTTTTTTTTTTTTTTTTTTTTGTGTGTGTGTGCTACTCACCAAAACTGTCAGCCTGCTTGAGATAAGGGAAGGTTAAAAACAACAGTTTAAGTTATTCAAGGTTGTTTTGCATTCTTGTCCTGCGCTGGAGACAACTTTCTTTTTCTCCCTGTGATTTTAAATACACTGTGGCCCTTGCAGCACTCACCGTTTCAGATCTCCAGATTAGCAAACATTTCCAGCCACCCGGACAAACCTCCCTCCCACCCTCCCAGCACCCCGCTCTTCATCCCAGCAGCATCTCACAGCACCTCGCTTCCATCAGACAACAGCAACAAGAAAAAAAAAAATAAAAAAAAAACCCAAAACGACAAACAAAAGAACTCTGAAACACCCTCTTAAAAAACAGGAGGCGAACATGTAAAATTCAAACATCTCGCCGGGAAGCACCCAAACTTTGTGATTTTTTTTTTTTTCCCCAAAAAAAATCCTGGTGTGGTAACAGCCTGTTTAATTGGGCTGAGGTTTAAAGGAGGTCGGGCTTTTCTTTGATAATATATCTATAGCTTGTACCGTGTTTTAGTCCGTTGTTCCTGCACACCCAGAGTGCACGAAGGGAGGAGAATACAACTTTGGGAACACAAAACCCGAGCTATTTTAGCATACTGTACACAAACTCCGAGTGGCAAACAGTGCTTTTGGAGAACTACCAAAAGAAATTATTCAAGTTAAGCTTTATTTTGGATATATTCCTGATTAAGCCTGAGCACAATGAAAAAAACAGTGTGAAGGCACAATGCTGAATGGCATCTGTGCTTAGAGCTTCAGAGGACTGCTTACTGTCATAAAACTCTGTGTGTCACCAGCTGGGGGCCGGGGATTTAAAGATGTCAGGAGGACCTGGTCCCTCAGATGGGATAAAGATCAGAAGGAAAGCTGTCCAGGTGATGCCCAGGCCCCTGAACAAGCCTATCTGCACTCTCATTCAAATGATAATGAGTGTGTAAATCACATCTGTTCCCCCTCTGTGCCTGTATCCTTGTCACCTGAATAGCATCCCCACCAGGTATCAAATGAGCTCCAGGAAATAGGTTTCTTTTTTATCCAACTTCGCTCTGAAATGAGAAAATGAGCACCCTGGCCAGGAGGCCCTGCAAACCAAAAGGGATTGCAGTCTTTGGGCTCCTCGCCACCAAGGAGGCTTAATTGTGGTCGACGACGCCAAGAGCCTAAAACAAACGCCGGCACGGAGCTGGATGCTGGAGTCCCTTTCGCAACAGCCACATAAAAGTAGGTTGATAATTAGTGGCCATTGACTTTAATGATGTAACGCGCTAATAATGGCATTGAAAATCACCCCTCATTGTCTGTAATACCAACCTCGATCCTACCTAGCTGAAACATCTCTCTGCACCCAGCCCAAGGAATGCCTGGATTTACAGCCATTTATCACTTTACAATTAAAATATTTGTCAATGTTTCATTTTCTAAAACTGCAATGAGGACCCTTATTTAGACTTTCAAATGTAAAGAAAATTTGGATCTAAGAGTTTATTTCACCTCTAGGTTCATTTTGCCTTCTCTTCCATAATTTCTTTCTTTTTTTTTTTCTCCCCTTTCTTTCCTTTTTTTTTTTTTTTTTTTTTTTTTTTTGATCAGAGGCATGAAAGACTGAGTAAGTGCGAATGCTTAGGTACCTGGGGTATGGAAAGGTGGTAATTAGCACAGCAGGATAATTGATGTGTAGATTGCAGCATGAACAAATGCTTTGACTTGTTTGTTCTTCTCACTCTTCCACATTCAATCTCTTCTCTCTCCTTTATTTATTTATTTTTTAATCCAGCCTAGCTAATGACCACCTTCCTTCGCTTAGTTAAGTTGATAAGAGAGATATATATCCATTTAAATAGAGGGGTTTTATCTCCTCCATTGTATGAAATCAGGAAAGGACTTTTCCTTACACTTTCTCTTTTGCTCTGCCTTGCAATAAAAACTTTGAGGAAGGCAAGGAAGAAGACTCTAAAGGTGGAATTAGAGGATGGTAGGATTTAATTTTCTGCATTTTCTGAAGCACTAAGCTATGGGCATCAGCCATACTTTCACTGCGGTTATTTAAGAAGTAGTTGGAATAAAGAAATTGGAGCGAACCCAGGTTTTTCATGCAGCCATAGAATTACGAAGAATTATGTCCCGTAGAGGACATGGAATTGCCTGTGTATATGAAGTTATGCTCATGTGCAAAGCTTCATAGGACCAAGGTCTTTTGCTATTTGGCATTTGGCAAAAGCCACTGCAAGGCCTTGGTGTACATCTGCAGCAGGTATTTTGCGGTGATGGGGAGAAAAAAGGGAGTAACACTCGGTTACTTCTGTTTAAATTACGACACAGGGAAAAATATTAGAAAGCCAGCGAGGATTTTTCTGTTGCCTTCGTGTAAAACAAACACATCTTTGTTTTGTAAAATGATGATGTACAGACCATTCGTCCCTAACGATCCTTTGGGGTGCGTGGAGAGAAGAGATGTAAAAATGAGCCTAGAAATTCAGTTTAATGTGCACGGGTGAGTGTTTTGCTCCCCGAATGGCACGCAGACTATGCAGACTTGCTGTTATATTTTTAACTTAATGCGCGGCGTATTAGCCATTACGTCCTGGGAGTGGACACATGTCACCCTGAATCAGAGATGAGCTGCACATGGCAGGGATCCCTGCGCCTGTGCGGGGCTCGGTGCTGAACCAGGATCCCTCGCCTGCAAAATCTGTTCTGAGCCCAATCCTGCAATGCTCCCTCTGGTAAAACTGCCATTAGCTACAGGAGCTGATATTGGTAATTTACATTTTGCCAGCCGTAGACTCGAGTTACAAACCGCTGCTTCTTCTGGGGACAGATTTAGACCTAATGATAAAATTATACTTTTTCGCAGTAACTGTTGCCTTTGGACATGCTTAGAAGTTTTATGGCAGTTCTGCATCTGCTTATCTAATTGCCAAACCAGCTTTTTGAAGCTCCTTAGCTGTGCTACCTGCAGAAAGTGTGCAAACCTAACGCAGGAGCAATTAGCTTTACTTTTGCAGGCTAAACCCACACGATGATGGCTGATCCCAGTGTCTTGCTGTGGCTTCTCCTGCTGCCAGTTGGGCCCTTGCTCCATTGGAGATAATCCTGTTTAGCTACTCTATGAGCCTGCTCACTAACACAACAGGCTGATTGCAACTCTGGAGCACCTCAGGGCATTTCCCAGAGAAGCTGTGACTGCCCCTGGATCCCTGGAAGTGTCCAAGGCCAGGTTGGACAGGGCTTGGAGCAACCTGGGATAGTGGAAGGTGTCCCTGCCCATGGCAGAGGGGTTGGAATGAGATGGTATTTAAGGTCCCTTCCATCCAAAACTGTTCTGTGATCTCCTGTTGGTTGTGTGGGTTATTAAACTCATGGAAGAAATGTTTCAGGATAACTCAAGACAATTTGACAGGGGCTGTAGAAGGGAAAAGGAAGTGAGGCAAACCATCAGACAGAAAACCTGCTTATCAGTGTCCTTTTTTCCTCTTCATAGACCTTGGTAGGTGAGTTTGAGAGCCATTGGGAGTTTCATGGTCATTAGCACACCAGAGCCATTAGAAATACATGGGGTATTTGAGGAGGCCCCCTTCACTTGACCCACGTGGGAGATGCTTCCTTGTCTCCCAGTTTATCCCTCTTTTGCCATGACTTTTAGGAAATGTGTAAGGCTTTAGCACCCTTAGCAAAGATAAACTCCACCAGTAAAACTCTCACAAAAGGCATCATACACGGATAAAATCAACATGGATAAAACCCTTTTCAGCAAGGGAGTTTCATGTCCAGCCCTGCATCAAGCAAAGCCTTGCACAAAGCTGAATACAGACAGTATTCATGACAAGGTGGGGCACCTTGCTGACTTCCAGCAATTTATCTTTTTGCCGGGGAGCAGGCAAGGCCCTGCCACGGATGGAGGGTGGATTTCATCTGCACCTACAGAGGCTTCTGACCACAGAAAGCAAAAGGCAGGCTAGAGGAGGAGTATCAGAGTTCCAGCAAGTTTCTCGCTAGCTTTCCCAGCCTGGAGAGCAAACTGAATAGTATTATTAGCTCTTTTCTATTTCCCTCAAAAGCTGATGAAGAAGAAGTTGGAAACTGTAATATTTAACTGCCAAATAACTCAAAAAATTCCAATAGCGCCTGACATATGAGCCAAGGAACCCACTGAAAATGTACATTTGCATCCAAGACAAAGACATAATGCACTGAGCTATGATCTCATCCTGAGGTGAGCTTTTTCTTTTTTTTTTAAATTTTGTTTTATTTGGTTTTGGTTCTCTGAGAAAAAAAAAAAAAAAAGAAAGGAGGAAACAAATATTAAACCTTACACTAGGGGGTAGAACAGGGACTGTCACTGTCAGTCCCCTCTCCACAGGGTTCGTGCTGTGTGGGAGGAATGGTTTTCTTCAGCTCTACCACAGGGATGGTGAAGTGACACCTTCTAGTCACCTCCCATGTGAGCTGACATCTATGAGCCAAAACCTGGTCCCTCCCTGTCCCCATGGAAAGGAGAGGACAAAGTCAGGAGTCCGTGGTCCTCTCCAACCCCCTTCTCTGGTGGTGATCCCTGCCCAGCTGTCAGGGCTATCCCAGCAGCTCATGGGAAATGCCACTTCCCAAAGCAGGAGCCAATCACTTTTGCAACATCCAAGCTAAATAAATGGTTTCCAGACTCCTGATCAAACCTCTCATTCATGTTTCAGTTCAGAAATTATGAACAGGACAGCCCAGTTTTATCTTAAAAGCATCTGGTTTTTGAGAAGCACAAATATCCTGATATTAAAAAAAAAAAAAAAAGAAAAAAGTTTTAAACATAAAAATGCTTGTGAGACTGGCAGTTCTTATTAAAAGCTAGGGCTTTTTTTCACTGGGTAATTTTCCAAATTTCTCACAGCCCGGGAACACAGGAGAGAATTTGGGAAACAAGGGAAACATAGGTGGGAAAAATATACGAAAAGAAAACATGTAAAAGAAAACACATTTAAATTTGTTTCCACGTATGAGATCATGTTTCTGGCACTTTGCAGAAGTCCTATGGAAGCTGTTATTTCCAATATAGGAATACTACAGTGACTAAATTGGTGTTAAATTTAAATCTATTCAGGAAGTAATAGTCAATCTGCATTCCATGTAAAGACTCTCACAGGCAAAATTATTTATATAAGGTAAAGTTGGCAAAAGGAAGTCCAATGAAAGAAAAGAAATTACATGTATTAACCCAACCCTTCCCAGCTAAATACTTCAATAGTCCTTCCTCAGGAAAATAGAGCTTTAGCCAGTGTGAGAGTAACACATTTTGTTAAAGTGGAAGTGATGTTTCAGGAACTGCTATTTTAGATGCATTATGAAACAATATAAGTCCATGTGATCCTTTAAAGTAAGTGTCACTATTTGCAGACAGATTTTTACTAATAGTTTAATTCCACATGAAGTGTAAAATGCATCCCACAAATGTGCAGCTACGTAATTGGATAGATGTTTTCACAGATGTATATTTAATTTTACAACTTTTGAACCTTCTTTGCGTTTATTAATTCGTTTCTGCAACATTTAGGTCCGAACTTTGCCACACATGCACAGCTCCAAGGAGGCCTGATTTTAATTATATTCACCCAGATTTTATGCCAGGGTAACTATTGACTTAAATCAACCTTCTTAGCCCATGATTTACATCAATATAACTTTGACTAGAATCAGGCTCAGTTGAAGCTGTGTAGAAATAATGTTGCCAGAATTTCCCTCTGGGTTCTTTTTACTACTGGTTGTACAGAGTAAATAATTATTTTGGGCCAGCATGTGTCAAAACTTAAAATACTTTTAAAACATGAGGAAAAGAGATACTGATTTTCAGAGGACTCTCTATAAGCTCATGGTATC
>JANPWX010000533.1:3421501-3463884 GCA_024734555.1 Trochalopteron elliotii
TTGCTGCCTAGACCTCAATTTTCACCAACCTGCATACTGGTTGGAATTTATAGCTCCGCATCCCCACAGTAATGTAGGTAAAATTTACAGGCTGATTATCTGCTACTTCTTAGGAAGAAAATTAGAGTTGATTTTATAACTGCACAACAGATATTTGGTCTTTGATACTTTGAATGAGGACGTGAGGTTTGGATGCTCCAATTAAAATGCCAAAAAAAAAAAAATTTAAAAAAAAGGAGGGAGGAAAAAAATTGATGAACTTTATGGAGAAGGAAGCTTTCAAAATGCAATTTATATTCTTTAGAAATGTTCCCAGAGAGTAAATTAAATGTATACCCTTCTATGTAAACACTATTTGTGCAGCAGTCATGTTATAAGTTTAATAAAAAATGATGTATCACCCCTGTTTGTAAGATTTATAATTCACATGGCAGTAGTGAATCTGGGAGCCTGGCCACAATGCATTTTCTATACTTAACTCTGTTATCTACAGTATGAGGATGCTTGCAACATTGGCAAAAAGGGGCACAAATAGTTCAGCATCTTTGCTTGACTACTTTTTTTTATTATTATTATTTTTTGTAAGGAGACATTATTAAAATTGAAAGCTTGTATCTCAAAAGGCCAGAGTTACCCATGGGGTTAATGTTCTTAGCGAGACATGTTTAGGCAAATCTATCCACTGTACTTTTATTAGCAGGTAATGAAAAGGTGTAAGTTAAAGTGTGAAAGGACTCTGTGTTTTTTGAAAACAGTACTTCAGCAAATAGCTTTATCTGGCAGAGCCTCTTTGTATTGTAATTACATATAATGCAAATCTTCACAATAATTCAGAGAGAGAAAATGCTAATGTGCAGGTTGTGGCAGAAACTAAACCAAAGCAATGAGATTTGCAGCTACAGCTGATTCCCCATCTCGCACTGTGATTTTTAACATTTTATTCCCCCACTCCTGTCTCCACTCTCTCGCTGAACCACAGCTACAAAAGTTATTTCTCCTCTTATTTCTGCTCTGCTCCTTTTTCCCTCGAAGTGCAAAAGAGATAAACCCCCCAAACTCTTGATTAAAGTAGATTGGAGTTGGTAGGAGGAACTAAGAAGGGTTTCTAGCAGCTAAGCAGAATTTATATTAGGAACCAGCCCCTAACATCCTTTCCAGCTTTCTGCTCGCCGCTGCTCCAGTTTTGAAAACATGCAAAATTTATCTGACTTACCACAACAGCTTGAAGGACCAGCTTGGATAAATATGTATTTTTGTGATCTCTATTGGTTTTGCACATATGGTATCATCTACCTGATTGATTGTAAGGGCTCCATTGACTAAAAACTGAAGGGATTTTGGTGTATGCACTCATTCTGAAAATACATATTCATGGCAGGGCATGCCACAATCCCCTAAACGTGGAGTCACTGCCCTGCCTGGTGTCGACGTCTCTCCCGCAATGAATCACCGGCGGGTGGACCCCTGACACTTCACCCTCCTGCAGTGGCTGCTGTCACCCTCCAGCTCCCAGCCACGTCCCTGGCTCCAGCCAAAGGGCAAGGACCTGGCTGCCCTCCCCACTGGCCACCTCCCTCAAACCACAGCGTTTCCTTCAGATGATTTTTTTTCTTTTTCGTTATTTTTTTAATTTCAATTTCAACAAGGCCAAATTAATTGTTTGCGAAATGAAGAAATGGATCCTGCAGCAATCTTATCCCTCTGATAACTCCTCACAATTTGCAACAGAGTTCCCTCTAGCCTCAGCCATGGAGCAGGGTCTGTATTTCTTCTTCTAAGAGTATTTTTTCCCCCTTCCTTTCCCACCGCCACATACTACAAGGGAGACAGACTATATGAAAAAAAAAAAACACTGTAAAATAAATAACTGCCTTCACAGGGAAAGGTTTGGGTTTTCCCCCCTCTCTTTTACATCCTTATATCTGACCCTAATCTAGATCCCACAGCCAGTGACAGAAATATTGACATCAGGCGGGAAAAGATCAGGTTTCTTTACACAGGGGACAAGTCCTGTAAACTCTGCTGTGTTGACAGAACCAGGTCCCGTGCTGGTGGGTCCTTGTGCTGGCCTGGAGAAGGTTTAAACACCATGCCTGCTCCCTTAGCCAAGGGAGCTTTCTCATTAACTTTAGTACCAGCATCATTACACCTTAAAAATAAATGGGGATGGATCCTGCTACAGGAAGAGAATGACCTGACTCTTAGTGCCCACAACAAGATGTTTCTGTATTGCAGAGTACAAAGATATCACAGTCTGGCCCGAGATTAATTAAAAATCCCTTGGAAGTTAGCTAAAAAAACCCCAAAAACTCCTCCTCTGTATTTTCACAGTCAAGCTATAAACTCCTGATGAACAGAGGCCGTGGTGGAAATGTTGACACAAACCTCTGCTTGGCACTGGGAGCAGGCACGACCTCCTGTTACCTGCTCTGGTGAGAGCATTCATAGGTCCGTGATGAAGTAGGGGCACTCAGGATTTGTACAGCATTTTCCTTTCTATTCTGAAACTTGCTCAAAACCCAGCCCTCCAATTTTTGGTCACAGCTTTATCTCAGAAAAGACTGAATAGGTACTTAAAATATTTTTCAAGAGAAAGAAAGAGGCGAGAGAAAGAGAAACCCCTGCCCATTCTTCTGAAATTTAAGTAGGCAGCCCTTGAAAGATCACTGAGAAAAGTCTGTATTTTCTCAGGTTTAACTAAATAATTTATGCATACTTTCACTTTGGCATGATGAAGCAATTTTAGCCTTTAAAACCCACAACTACTCAGGAGGGAAAAGGTCTGGTTCCTGCAACTTAAATAATTTAAACATCCAGGTGGAAATGCTTTCAGTGCTGCTCCTTTCTGACACAAAGGAGGAAGACCCCAAAACTCTGAGACACTGAGAAGAAAAGGAGTGATAAAAGAGCCAACCTCGGATACATTCAATATTGAGGGGAAATCCGGCATTGTTCGCTGGAAAAATATGACCAGAGAGATGCTCACAGTACATAAATCCGCTAGGTAAAAATGCTTAGGAAAAAAAAAATCATTGGCCTAGAGCTACAACAAACATGCTTTGCAAAAGAGCACGGCAAAAATATCCCTCTGCCCTCTAACCCAAGTCAGAAATGGTTTGTGTATGCTTAAGGGTTAGGCAGATGTTAGGGGTCACTGAAGAAGCTGTGTGAAAAACTGCACCACCAGCACCGGCTTCTGAATTTACAGAAATGAGTGTGACGCTTGACTCCCAGCCCAGCAGCCCTGTGCCAGCGAGAAATGAAAAAGTACCTGGGCTACTTCACTCTTTCCCACATTAGATGGCAGATGTGAAACTCCTGAGACACATGCAGAAATTTATCAGCTTTTAGACAGGTAAGAACAGCCCTCTGAGTCAGTGTCCATCACCTTCACGTAGGGTTTCGCTATGTATGAGCACACAAGTAGTGACATGATATTCTGGGGAAGGACAGGACGCCCAGTGAGAGCTGATGGTTCTGAGGAGAAACACTAAAATAAAACCTCCCAAAACCAGAAAGAAAGAGCCAACAGCGTAGGTATTGCTAGAACTAGATAACTGGTAATGATTTCACATAGTATTAAGCTCTGTTAATCAAGATGTCTCCCAGTAAATAGCATTACTGAAATGAACATTTGGCTCCGTCCCAAGGACAGACATGACTAGGACTTCTCTCCCCTTTGGTATGTATTGACCAGAAAGTATTAGAGGGAGAGTTAGCAGTGACCCATATATTTAAACCACCAGCATTTTCTGTTAGGGAAAAAATATCTGATTGTCCTTTCTAACGGGCTTTAAAGCCTCTATTGTTCAGCATGAGCCTTCAAAACATGGCAAGGAGCAATGTCCTGGGGCTGGAGAGATGCCTTCTGCGTGCCCCTGGTGTTCTCCCTGGGTTTTGCAGAGACAAGAACTCCTGAATGTCCGAGATCCCTTCATTGCTCATGTTCCTCAAGGGAACAGTGGCAGAACACCAAATTAATAATGGTGCCCATCCCTCCATGGCCAAGCTGGTCCCAATTCAGAACTCACAGGGCATCAGGAGCAAACAGCAGGTGCCATGGGGAGGAGAAGGAGGAGGAAGCAAAAGAGGGGAGAGCCAGCCATGCCACGCCCTCATGTGGGTTTTCCCCAGCACTCTTCACCTGGGCTTTCCTATTGCTCTGCCAGACACCTGAGAAGGGAAGCGAGAAAATAAGCCATGCTCCTCTGGCTACCCCTCCATTGACTACATATTTTCCATGGCCTATTTCCCTTTTTTATTTTTTCCTACCAGGTGTCTCACTCAATATATCCTGATCAATGCAAAAAAGGGCAAAATTCATGCCTTGCAGCACTAGAAATGCTGCAATTGGTGCTGAAACTGATGCTCTTTCAGCATAGATTTTTGTGCTGTGCTCATGAGGAGCTACTGGCTGCCAGCGTGTGTGTGTGTGAAGTAACACCACCTCCAGAGCCCGCTTCCCACCAGAATTTGAGCTTAAAATGGCTCAAAGTTTCTCCTATCTACATGTGCCTCATGGTCAGCTGAAATGTTCTTATTAGGCAGGTCCCCAACCTTATCCTCACAACCAAAAGGAAATGCGGAGTAGGGCATAAGAGGCTGTTGAAACCACATGTCATGTTTGGGTTTGCTGTGTCATAATGATTTTATTCTGGTTGGGATAAGGCTTTCTGCAGCTGTTTTCCTATGGAGCTGATGGCAAAGGGCAAGGACTCGGCTGATACTGAGCAAAAAGGAACAACGGCAAGAGGGGGGGATGTCCCAACAGAGAAAACATCTCTGTTAAAAATATATTATTTGCATTGTTTTAAGTGTGCGAATTTCAGAGGCATTGCCTGTGGTTAAGAGGTAAAAGAAGGGATGTGGAATGAGGCTTCAGACCTCAAGCCTTCAAGTGTTTTCCCTTTCTTTCGACCTTCTGTATTTTCCCTTTTCTAAAAGTGGTATCAATAGCAGCACCCCAGACCCCACCTCCCCTCAGGAAAGTGTGGGTGTCCTGGGTGCTCCTGGCTGCTCCAGAACCTCTCTGCTAACAGAGAAAAGAAACTCTCCTTTCCCTGATCCCTCACAGGTGGGACTCCCACCTGGACTGGCAAGATGGCCTCATCCTCTAATTAATGTGTCAAAATGTACAGCAATTATCCCGAGGATGTGCTGCCTCCTGCACCAGGTACTGCCCAAAACCCCCAGCTCATTGCTTTGGGATAGGAACATCTTTTGGGGTGCCATTGAGTGGGTTCAGGTTTCAGCCAGTGCCTACCCCAAGGTCAAAAGAGAACATAAATTTTTAACAAAAAAGATCTGACTTGAAACTAAAAGTTATTCCCTCTTTCAATGCAATACCGAAGCACAACCCATGTCAGGATTGCATTTCATGGGAGAAAGTTAAACTTTCAAGGTTAATACTGTTTCTGAACAAAGTATGTATCAGATTTTTTGGAGACCTTTCTGCTGACTTATGCCTTGCACCCGTGAGTTTCATGGGAACTGGAGACCTTGTGTTTGCAAACCTGTGCAACTTTGGGCAGTAGAATAACCATTATATCAACACCAGGAACAAAGAAAGCTCAGGGACTGTGTGAAACTCCTCTCACAACAACCCAAAAAATAAAGAGGCAGCCCATTTGGCACTGAGCTCCCTGAGGAAACTGCGTGAACCCGAGGTGAAAGGCCTTTTCTTCTATTCCCAGGCTGCTAAACCATCTAGCTCTCCTCATTCATTACCCCGAGTTAAGCTTTGCAAGCTTACAGTAAACCTGGGAGAGCTCAGGTTTTGTACAGAGGAATTTCACATTAAGGATTCGTTTCCTCCGCCTCCAGCCTGTTCCCCTGAATCTTCAAACAGAACACCTGATATAAACCTAAAATCCTAATCTAGCCTGAAGTGCATTAATAGGAGCTTTGATTTTTCTGTTTAAAAAAGAAGAGAATTAGCTCCATAATCCTACTAGTTATACTTCTAACAATATTATTTTAAGACAATTAATTCATATTTAAAAATAATGAAATTACTAGCACAAGACACTAAACTTCTTTTAGTATATTAAATTGGGCAGATTGCTTCTCTCCTTCTAATTATGAATGTAGCAGTTACAAAAGAAACTGTCATTTTGATAGAGTAAAAGACAATCTGTCTGCCAAAAGTGTCCAACCATAATTCTAAAAAAAAAGTCATCTGCATCAAGAACATGCTACTTTGTTTGATGTACTGTCTTATTGGAAACCTAATTTGCTTTCAACCTCTGAGACAACACATAACATAAGTTTGTGTGACTAATTTTCTTGGAAATATGAGTAATTAGAATAAGGGACCATTGCCATCGCAGGAACGGGTAGCTTGCAAAATTCCGAAATAAAAACGCTTTAAGTGGCTTCCTTTTCCCTTTCAGCCACATATTCCTGAAGGGAGAGGGATGGCTTTGCACAGTGGAACGTAAGCTCACATGTAAATCGTGAACTACCGCAAAGTACGGAGAGGTTTATTACCTGAGGTGAGCACTCCCAGAGCTCCTGGAGTATAAAAGCATTAGCCGTATGTTCTAACCGAGTCATAAAAATCAATAAACAGGAACCCCCCACCTGTGCTATGGCCCCAGTGTTAAGTTTTATACACGTAGTAATAGTGCATATCAATTTTCACCACCCTTCCTACGCTAGCTATTACAAGGCGTACAACCACCGGAGGGACTGCGAGAGCAGTGCCATTCATCCCACGGAGTTGTCCAGATGCCAGCTCCATTGCATCATTGTCAATTTTATTCTATCTACAACTGGACAAGGCTGCAGTCCCGGCTCCTATCCACCCACTCAACCCCGCAACAATTGCAAACTCTGTTCGGCTGGTTAAAGAGTTTACAAGCCAGCTGAAAGAAAACAGAACAGTTGCATATTAATGCACCCAACCCCTGAAAGATCACATAATGGAGCGGGAGAAACGTGTAACTGCAACCAATATGGGATCTTGTCCAGCTGCCACAGCCTGTGGATCAGTGACCGGGTTTTTAAATAAATTAATGATAAGCATCCATATGCAGCTGCGCCAGGTTTCGGCTGCAACTGGTTGTGTTGCTGGAGGCTCCTCAGTTTGCCCAGAGGTATGGGAAGCGTGGGTCGTCAAAGCCACTGGATGCTAAAAATCAAACAGCCCTACAGATGTGGTAGCTCTGCCAGGTTGCAAAAATAACCACTAAATCACGCTTATCTTATAATTAAAAAGAATGCCCCTGATAAGGCAGGGAGGAGTATGAGAATAAACCTTTGCCACGTACTTTCCACTATTCATTAATCTATGGAAATAAGGGTGGCAGGTTTATTTAAGTATCAAGGAGGCCAGGGAAGTTGGTTGCTTCTTGTTTTTAAATCAGGACCAAAAAAAAAAAAAAAACCAACAAAAAAAAAAGCCACCCAAAAAAAACTTTGAGGAATATTTCATTCTACAGGCATCCTTTAAAAGTGTCAGGCTTTCTAATTACAGCCCCAAAATGACCACTGAAGCCTTTAGCAAGTAATGAGAAGCACTTGAGGATGAAGGCTTTGATTCTGAAATAAGTCTGACCTAAGAGTAGTCTCCCTTTATGAAGCTGTGGAAGCTTCAGTTTTAATAAGCAAGAAGGAAAGAAAAAAATAGGAAAAAAAAAACCCCAGTACTTGACGATGACCCTTTCTCCCCTCCCCAACAAAAAGACAAGGAGTTTTATCTGCCTGAGGTTGCCTCTGATAGTGCTTACGGTCCGGAAGTACCACTCATGAGCACTTAAAGCAGCATCACTCAGAAGCATAAAAATAGAATAAAGTTGTACGGCAAATGAGAAATTATGATATAACTCAAGTGTTGTGACACGAAACAAGCAAAACAAACACTCCCAGCATTCCCTGGAACTGATAAAAATCTATCTGAAATTAGTAGTGCCATCAAGGTGCTGCTTAGGCTGAAGAAGTGCCTTTAAAAGCTCTCTGCATCAGAGTCAGGACAGCTTTGTGGTGAAGTTAACCATTTTAGGCAATGGGAAGAAAGTAAGACCATTGTAGTTGTGAACAGCTGGCATACAATAGATAATTTAAGGGAAAGTGACCCTCATGTATAATTTTTAACTGAAGAACTGTCAAGCCCCATTAGTTCCAATAGGGCCTGGTAGCACCGAGGTAGGTTTATTGGGGCTTTGTATTAGAAGAGTTTCCAACAGAGAAGCAAAAAAAAAAATCATTTTAAGGGAACTTTTGTGGATTCAGAATTAGTTCCTTTTTTTCTTTTTTTTTTTAATCTTAGCTGCTGTTTGAGACAATGACATCTCTGCTTTCCTTTCAGAAGGGAACCCAGAAAACAGTAAAAGTATATTTTGGAGCCAGTTTAACCAATTACTGCTGTTTGAAACAACAGCATCTCTGCTTTTCTTTTCAGAAGAGAACTCAGAAAATGGTAAAAACATATTTTGGAGCCAGTTTAGCCATGTTCTGAGCCACATGTGCTGATAATGCCGAGGAATTCTGAGAGACACCCATTAAATGTGGAAACCGTGCTGTTAAATCTACGTCACCTCCTTGGCCAGTGAATAAAAAGTCAAGTAAAAGAGCAAGGAAAGAAAGCAGGACTCCTTAAATAAGTGCAAATAATGAAGGGTAGAACCTGAGTAGAACATAAAAAGTGAGCAAGTTAGGTAAAATAAAGCTCCGGCACCGTTTCTGCAGACGTATTTTAGAGGCCAGTCCAACATTATAAACAATTGCTATAAAACCTGAAAGGTCCAGGTGTCGCTAAGTCATGTTTACTTTATGGCTTTCACTTTGCTATTTGGCAGAACTTCTAAGGCCGTACTGAGTGATGTTGCCCTTAACTTAAAGCACTATAACTTTCTTGCCCAAACTTAAAAGAGATACTGTAAAATTATTTAGCAACTTCTTGGGCCATAAACCCAGAGTCCTCTCCTGAGTGTCAGTCAGCCCTGCTCTGAATGCTGCAGTTTGATGGTGGGTGTGTGGTGGGTCTTGGGGACATTCATGGGAATTGGGGTAAAAAGGGGGAAGACTGAGCATGTTCATCTCCTCCTTCAAAGAGCTCACACTCCTGGCAACCTTGGATGCTTGAGGGGATGGGAAAAATGGAGAAAAAAGCAGTAAATACAGGCAAAAGTTTGGGCTTTTCTACTCTCCTTGTAGAGTTCTCCTTCCTTGGGGAAAGTGGTGTGGCAGGAAGGTGGTGGGTTTGGGGGAAGTCATCTCCCTGCACTGCTGGGGTGCCACCATGCTTTCCATAGGAGTCAAGGGTGGGTGGGTGACAAAAAACCAGAATGCTGTCATAGTGAGGTCAATACTGGGTTTAAAGTAAATAAGATTAGCTAAGTCTGGACTTAACGAGTTGACTTAAGGCCTCTATTAAAAAAAAAAAAAGATAAAAAAGATAAAAAATACAGATTGTCATTTAAAGAAATTATAAAAGAACCATCCTTTTAAACTCAACTCAAATAATATGACAATAAAGCCAGGAGTTATAGGTACTGCAGATTGTCCTTTACTAGACACTCTATTACGTGTAGTCATTAGGCCAGCTATAAAAAGAAGGTTTAAATACTAATGTATTTTTTAATTTGTTTTATACCCTAAACAAGCAATCAATGTACATTAATAAACATAATTGTTTTTTTGGCATTTGTCCATTCATTTGGTCTACCTTGTCAGCTCCGGCAAACACATCAGCAAAATTCAGTAACCACAATACACAAGAAGGAAACACCAATGAGGCCATCTCAAATTAGCAGAATGTATTGAATTACTTTGCTGCTCCACTATTGACAGACTGAAACCCCCAAAGTTGACCATTACAGTCCTCCTGTCCGTCTTAAACAATGACTTTGACAGGTTTTTGTCCACAAATACAGCTTTGGAGTGCTGTTGCAAAGAACCTTTAACGAGGTGGTAAATATGTTTACCTTTGATAAGGTGAGCTGCCTGATAAGATAAGGTGGATGGCCACTTTTCAAAAGCAAACATGCACAGAGCTCAGAGCTTTCACCCAGGAGCTGTGCTGGATTTGATCAGCATAAGGAAACGTCTACTCGCTCCGGAATAGCTTCCTGAAATCAATTTGTTCCTTTTCAGTTTTAATTATAAAACACTACTCGCTAGAGAGGGATTTATTCACTCAAGAGGGTGCAACGTTGGAGATGGATGTGCAAAAGGTGCTCATCTCTGTACTCTCAGCAATTAGGGTGCAACTCTCAGTTTAACTAGGACACTGTGGGTATCTGCCTCCTGGTGTGTCACTTCCAAGCAATCCCATCTAAGGGACATCCTGCAAATGGAAAAGATCAGGAAATGTCTCAGAGGAGGAGGCTCTCATTGGTCTGGTATGATTATCCTGAGTGCTACTGACCAGAGAAATGCATACCAACAAAAAAGCTCCACTGGGGGCAAAATCTGTGTTGCGACCCTATAATTCTTCCTGACATCTCTACCAGGTCCTCTCCGTAGGTGACCCCACCACGACAATCCTAGCTGGCCCGTCGGTCGTGGGTGAGGAGAAGGGAGGTAACGTGGGCAGTGTCTGCGCCACAGAAATCTCTTAAAATGTCATTTGTCGGCGGAGAAGAAAACAAAATTGTTGCAAGAGCAACAGAAGCTGCGAAGTCCAAAATGGGAGCTCCACCAAAGCCTTTAACGCACTAGAAAATTTATGAAAACATGAATAAAAGGTAACTTATTCAGTGTCAGCCTTACATATTTATAGTTTAAAAATTAGTCAAAGTTTATGTCCTGAGGTTGCACCTACAGGAAGCCAGATGTGTGCCTTCTGCATGTGACCTAAGACAGGCCTGAAGCAACAACTAGATAATTTCTCGCTCATACTCCACACCGTCGATCGCGGCGGCTTTCTGAGGTGAGAGAATCTGACAGCACTAACTCTCCAGGGCAGAACTTTCCAGTCAAGTGGATCAACGGACTGAAAATCTCTTATGAATAGTCATTAGGCCTTCATTACAAACCCCTCACAACCCAGTTCTCTTTTCGCAACCAAATGCCTTTTGTCATCTTCACAAGGTGCATCATTTAATTACCAATTGATTTCTTTATATATGACAACATGTCAGATAGCAAAATACAGTGTATCTCCCTTAGGGGGAGAAGTCTGTTAACTATCAGCGTGCCAGATTACTGAATTTAGCTGGAAGACAGCTATTCCCTCCACTGCGCCTTTATTTTAACTCGCTTTCCAGTTTTCCGGAGGAGCAACGTGGGGAAGAGGCAAAGGCGAGGAGCAGAGCAAGGAGGGATTATTTCCCCCCCATTCTGTCAAGAAATTAAAGCTGACTTCCAGCGTTTCTCACTCTGTTTTTAGGCAGGGGCACCCCATGCACGCACACATGTACGTTGGCATTGGCGGCTGTGTGCACACACAGAGCCGGGCTCAAACGCGTCAAACAATTGTTCTCATTATCCCAGGAATTTACCCAGCTTCTGACTTTGCTAGCATGCTGAATCTTCCCCTTCACAACTGCAGCCTGATAATCAAGCCAGTACTGTATTAATAAGCTGAATAATAAGGGAATTTCAGAAATGTACAGGACTATTATACCGTAACAATAAAACCTCAAACTGAGTAAACCAGAGCAGTGCTGAAGGTAGGCGTCGGGAAAGAATGAAACCAGTGTTGCAGTAATGCACTCCATTGTATGGCAGTGTAAATGCCTGCTTCTTTCATACACAGAAGCTACATTACACGAGTCCGAAATGTTCTCAGAGCATCACTGTGCCTGGTTGTGATAGAACCTGGCACCAGCAAGCACTGAAAGCTGACATTATACTGTAGGATGTGCTGCAGGTGTGCAGGCCTGCGAACGTGCTCTAATTACATATTTTCCTGCAGAGCAACAATTAAGGTCGCCAAAATAATTGCCAGTTTCTTAATCCCTCTCTAACAAGACTGACATAAGGAATGGTTTATTTTTCTCTGGTTATTTTGAAAGTGTTCTCAAGATTTTGGGGTCTTTTTTCTAGCGCGCCACATAAAACTAATTCTTACATTCAAATGTGTGATTATAGCCATTGTTGCTGCTGGGATGGGTTTTTTTAAGGCCAAACTCTTTCTGAATTTTAGAGTACTACTAAAATAATGAAGAAATGCTGATTGTATAACCTGGCGTGCTGTTTCAACATTTTCCCTGCAAGAAAGTACTTATTTTCCCTTTCTGCATGCTTTTGCTCTGTGTTTGGGGGCTCTTTTTCAAGACTACAAGCTCCAGGTCAGTGCTCAGAGCCCTCCACAGTGGCATTAGGACTGCACTATTCCAGTCAGGCAGCCAGAGAACTACAGAGTCCCGTCTGTGTCCAGGGTTCAATAAAGAATCACCTTTATTTTCATTACAACTGGCCTTATCTACTGTGGGAGACATTACAGAGGCTTCTTTCTCAGCGGCGTCAAGCACTCGACTTCAAACAATTGAAACAATTGTAGTACATGAGACAGAAAGGAGATGTCTGGTGCATCTATTTGCAAAGCTGAGGCATTTAACAGCAACCATTATACATTGTAGTTATATATAACTCTCTTGTAGACCTTGGGAATAGTGGCCAGCATGAGTCAAAGCCAGAGCTGGGATCAACAGCCACGAGTCAACTGATTTTCATCGGGAAGCACCGAATGATACGAGCCAGGAGCTCTCCATCCCTTCCCTCTGACTCTTACAGAAATGGAAACTGTTGGATAAAGCTGTAGTCTCAGCCTCCACACAGAGACCTTTCTCCTCTTCTAAGGCCTCAGAGCTTTAGGCTCAGCTCAAGCCTTGGCTCTCATCTTGGCTGAAGAGGCACCTTGGGACAGTTAACCTTTGAGATGATTTCTGCAGGACCTGGGTCAGACCCACCCAGTGTTTCTGAATAAAGCCTCTGGAAGGTATTTTACATAGAAACGCAAGGACATTTATATTCAGTCATGTTAAGACAAACCTCCACTTCTGGGTTAAGCCAAAGGTTAATAGTCTGCTCTTAATTATATTTTTAAATAGTAGAACTTGTTTCCAACATTCTGACAGAGCCTGCTGTCCCTGCTCTACCTATGAGCAGATCCTACTGATGTCAGAATGAGTATTGCTTATGTCAGGATTAAATTTATCTGAGCAACCCCAAAGATCAAACAAAAAATGCCACACAGCCCCAGTCAAAGGATGTCCAGAGGTATGCCAGGGAGATTGGCTTGACATGCAAAATCACATTCAAACATCTAAGAATATTAGCATTAATGAACCAGGCAAGACACCCTTTGATAATTGTTGGCAATCTGAAAACTTTGCTCTGAGGATATTAAAAGTAAACTGTTATCATCTGATTGCCAGTTTTAATCCCACTGATAGAAGCTGCCACAACCTGTCAGCATTAAATATATAACAAGGGGGTTATGAATATAAATTCCTACTGGGGAGCGTAGGTAGATGTCCACCTTTGCAAAGGGCATTACACGTTCACAGACTGCAGAAGTGATACTAATATCACAGACTCCTACTAAGTTACTAGTTTTACTGCTAACTCCACTACTCACTTTCTAAATTTGTCCCTCTTTCCTACACTTTCTCTTGAAGTCTTCCTTCAACAGAGATGAGCTAATCAGTTGCTTAGACACCCGTCCTCATAAAGCTGTTCACATCTTTTTTATGCTTCACCTGCAAAAGCCACAACAGTGGTACTGTGATACAGGAAAATGTATTTTCCCTCATTGTACTTATTACTTTGCAATGGTCATTGATTCACTCTGCAAGTGAGTAAACAAAGGAAATTTAAACTTTAATGGATATTAAATTATTTGCAAATGAATCGTTTGCTCTTCTCAAAAGGCACAAATGCATTTTGTTCACTTGAAACCTACTTAGAGGAGCTGTGTGGGAATGATGAAACTCAAAGCTCAGGGTCATCAGGTTAAAATATTCAGGTCATCAGGACCAGGTTAAAATATTCAGACCTGGTCATTTCACTAATACTGTGTATAGAAACATATGGTGTGGTTCTCCAAGGAGTAAGACTTCACTTGTAGGCACTGAATCTTCAGTCTCCAGCATATTTGCCATGCTGGGAGATGGTGCTGTTGGCACCTGATTGGCGTTCTGGGTTGGAAAGCAGTGAGTTTAATGGGTCCATAGCCTGCAGGGACTGTGGACATTGGGAGAGGTCACAGCAGAAGGCATATCAGAGCCAAAGCATGACTGTAAGACAGGGCCAAGTCTCGTTGGTTTCATTCACGTGAGAATGGCAGTGATTTCAGCAAGGAGGGCATGGCCCTGTTTACATGAAAATGCTTTGAAGGGAAATATTTTAGGTTTTGATCAAAACCTCATTTACATTCTTACAAAGAAACTGCGAAGAGTTATAAATGAGCTGTAGAGTATATTATAAAACACATTTTAAAAGTAACACATGCTCAGAGATGGATAACATTAAAATAAAAGTAGGTGCAATACCCAAGATGAACATTTCTTATGAGCAGAGATCACGCGAGAAAGCATTCCACAGGCATAACTTTGCAGATAATCAAAGCCAAGTATTAATACATTTTTATCAGTCCACCTTCTAAACAATATTTCAGTAGATTTCCTTTCACACAGTGATATTTGTAATAAATGTTCTGCCTTTGTTTTAAAGTCAGTCCGTAGAAAGATGACATCAGCTTAGCAAACAATAAAGTGCCTGTAATATTGTCTCCAGAGGGCTGTTACATTTACTTTGTAGCAGTAAAATTCAATTTTCAAAAAACACTATATGAATGATGTTAGGTTATTAACCCTATCACCACCGTAAAACATCATCATTGTGTGCAGAATGTAGGTCACTATCTAGGAGCTAGAAGTTGCTTTTTGTTAAATAATCCATTTAAGCTGCTTTTCTTTCCTATAGCTTGGGTTGTGTCCCTTCCCTTTGAAAAAAACAAACCAAAAAACAGTCTCATTTTTAATCTCAAGGCTCTGAGCAAGCGTCCTTATTACACATCTCATTTTAAGGTGTTCTTCCTTTGTTACTTTCAGATTTGGCCGCACACTTTTGAAGAGCGACTCTCTGTGAATTCTTGTTATTCAGAGCTGCTCTCAAAGAGAAAGAGAGGAGGGGGGGAAAAAAGTGTATCATATCAGCCTACGCCTGTGGTGACTCTCACAAGTTTCAGTTCAAGGAAAGAGAAGAAAATCAGCAGCTACAAATTCTGACTCATTTTGAAATTTCAGCGCGATCGAGAAGCGACCGTCCTGATTTGGGGACCGAGTGCTCAGCCCCTGCTCATGCTCAGAGCTCCTGGCTGAATCTGGTTTTCCTTAGCAAGCTCCAGGGGAAAGAAAGATCAGCGAGCAAACTGTCTGCAAGCCAACCCGTCACATGGCTCCCTATAAAGAGGATTTGCATACCTGACACAGCTATGGAAATATTCCCCACCCGGGAAGGGGCGAGAGGGAAGGACTAATAGTGCCCCGCTATCAGGATGCAAGGGGTTAACTAGTTAAACTTCTACAACCCCCCACAGTAACTTTCCAAAAGCTGACAATAAGTAAAAGAAGTGCTGGTTATCCATTTTTTAAAGGGATGGGATTGGTTTTAGAAGAAAGGGAAAGAGGATCAAACACCTCAGAGCAACAAAAGGTTGTGTCAGAGGGCCCTCAATCACAAACCTCCTTCAACAAGAGATATTCCAACCTTCCAGAGCAGTTACCCAGGCAGCACGGCTAAAAAGTTCCCTGACATGAAAAGAACAAAAACAGAAGGGACAGAGGTAGTTATTGTTATGCACACTCCTCTTTTTTTTTTTTTTTCTGGGGCTTTTTTTCTCCCCCACAAAACTTTTTGCATAAGCTGTTCGGGGGAGAAGTAATAGTGCTGCTTATTGAAAAGAAATCCCCCCTCTTTGCATCTCCTACCTCCTAGGTTGGGAGGTATGGCCCAGCAGATTCTCAGCCAAGAACACCTGATGAATGGGGAAGGTCAGCTCCATGAATGCTTCAAAAGAGGCATCCGAAATTAATAAACATAATTATAATGTCTCCTGGTTTTCATCGCCCTCTGAACACATATTTGAATTTTTTTTTTCTTCTTCCAGACAAGCGAAGTTGTGTGCACACAAAGAATGTAAATTATTTGCGTTTGCAGTGTCAGGTCTTGGAGGTATCTTAACAGCATGTAAGAATTTTCCACTTAAATGTAAATTATTAACAAGTCAGAGTTTTCATTTGTTTTATCTCCTGATGTGCAATCTAAATAAATAAATGGCACACTTTACAGTGTTCACCACCCACTTCTCTGTTCTTTCAAAAACATACTTTATATATGCTACCTCTGCTTGAATAGGATGGTGGATCATTCTCTCTTTCATCATTTATCTTTGTCTCAGTGCTTCTGAGGGGTTGAGGTTGTTGTTTTTTTGCTAAAACAAATTTACCTCTAGTACTTCATCAAGTTTTCCTGTGTAATATCGCTAAGTAAACAGCACAGTGGTTTATTCATAAAATATTCATACTTCAAAATGTTCCTTCCCAACCACCCCTCCTGGGTTTACCTATGTTTACAAATATGTAAGCCTTGTTAATATGCCTTGTCTGGGGAATGGTGAGTAGTGACCCTCCTTGAGGCACAGCTCTTGCTGAAGAAGTGTATTATTTCAGCTGGGAGAACAGCAAAGCTCCGGGATGAGACTGATTGATTAAGACCAGATGGATGGCCACACATAGGTGTGACAAAAATAGAAACACATTGCAAACATTCCTGGCATTGTCCTCCTGTGGTCCGGGAGGTGGATGGACCCGGTGGTACCTTATCTACCTCCTGATGGGCTCCAGAATTGAAGAATGTTAATGAAAGCTAACTCTACCTAGCCTGCCTTACAGTGACACTTATTACAATGAATCGAGTTTAAAACTGCGTCCTGTAAATAAACTCTGGGCTCCCCCAGCCCTGATCAAAAAATGACAGCTGGCATGCCACTGGAAAGCGTTTGCACGCCTTTCCCTGAAATTAATTCGAAGTAAGGAGCTCAGAAAGAAAGAAAGAAAGAGAAGGAACGAGAAAGAAAACAAACAGAGCGTACCCACATCCTCTCCTTAAAATTAAACTTTCAGAAACCACATAAAGGAGTAAGTGCAAAATGAATGACCTCTGGTTTGGAGAATAGTGTTTCATTGAAACCCTCTCAGCTTTTATGTTTATTGGCCATAAACTGACCAAGCCTCTCGCAAGGCTGTGGTTGTTCTTCATAGAAATGCCGAACCAAGGGCCTGAACCCCACTCACCTTTACTGAAGGGAGGAGTCTCAAGAAAAAAGGGGGAGGCACCTAGCAGGATTTGTCCCAAAGTGGCTGTGCACTCCTCAGAGATACTGTCCCTCCCTGGCCATATCCACCCTTCACCTTTCATCACAGCACAGGATGCATTTCTCACACTAAGGAAAATGCCATTAACCAAACCTTCCCGTTCACGTGGAGAGAGCCAGGAGCTGTGGGAAGGAGGTGGGAAGTAGTGCAAGACCAGGCTCCCAAGGCCACCTCACTTCTGTCCCTCTATCTATGGCACACCACAAATGTGTAGTGTAGCAAGCTCCAGGCATCAGCTCCGGCACCAAGACACGTTTAAAACCACAGGAGCATCCCAAGCCTCTGCCTGCCACGACCCTTTTCCCATGGCACAGCCTCGTGACAACCATGGAGGGAGATGGGAGAAACCAGACCCTCAGGTTTTCTGTCCCTCTCCCTAAAACTCCAGCTCAGCCCCAGCATGAGCTTTTCGCTCGAGCTCCCCTGGCATGGGCCTGAACCGATTACCTACTTGTTATAAATCTTCTCAGGTTTCACAGGCACACATTTGCCGGTAGGTTCCCAACCCAGCATTTCGGGACGTCGGGGCTCACAGAGACACATTCTCACACATGCAAAAGCCCTGTGATGGATCAGGGGCTCCTCCATTCACCCCTCCACTTTAAGCAAAACCGTTCCTAATATACCTTTTCATACGTGAAGCATAATGAATGTACCTTTTCTTATGCATGTACAATACTGTACTTTCACCCACTGGCAAAGAAGTTCGCTAAATTACTAAGAGCGTTTAAAGAGGTGGCATTCATTGTAATATACAAAGGAATTTAAAGCACATTTACAAATGAATCGGCAGGCACGCCAACAGGAAAAACAAGTTTAAATGTAAAATTGGAAAAAAACCTCAAAAGAATAAAATTGAGGATTGCTTGAAATTATTATTATGATATGAAAATGTTTGTCCATTCTGCAAGCTGAAAACTACTTAATTTCTCTTCATCTGCAATTCAGGTGACGGTGGTTTTAAAGAAATATTCTTTTCCTTGGTTTCCTTCCCCCCTCCCCAGCTGAGTAATAAAACATAGACTGATTTAAATAAGAATCATTATGCTCAGAAGGCCTCCTCTGGCTGGAAGACTTTTGTTCCACATGTCCCATAATCTCACTCCCACATGGCTGCCATAAGGTTGATGTTGAAATCAAACTCTACTATAGAATTTGCTTTTAGACACAGCAAAAATATGTATATCAATTTGGGGAAAGGAGTTCCTATAATTTAGGTAATGGGAGAAATATACTTGGGATAGAAACCTCTTGACTTTGCTGCTCCCTTCTCTGTGTTTTCCCCTCATCCAGGTTGCTATTAGCATATGAAAAATGCTTTTAATTTTATCCATTTTTGGCCATATCTGTCACACACACGAGCGAGATAACAGTTAGGTTTCAACTTATCTCTACTTTACCACCTCAGCAGCAGGTTTAAAATAGATCATGCTCTTCTAGTTATTTGCAGCCAAGGTGTGTGTGTAACTCCCTTCCTGAGCAAAACCTGATAAAGGAGGAGCAAGCCACCCCATGGGAGGCGGTTTGCTCCCAACTCAACCCTGAAAGTCTCTATCACAGCATCTCACGGCTCTGGTTTCACTTGACAAGTACAAGTCAGGGCAGTTCTCACCCATGACTTGGGTCACAACGTGGCCAGGCTGGAAGTTATGGCCCTATTCTTAAGCACTTTTCTATGTGCTGTTTATCTGTTTCCTTAAAACTCCCACTTCCACCCCTGCCCCATGGACGGCGCGCACGTGGCACCGCGGCTCCCACGCACCCTTTTCCGAGACAAGGCAACTTTGTTTGACACCCAGAGACACCTCCCAGCCAAACCCTGTCCCCAAATTCTTCTTGGGCACACGTGACATGAGGAGATCCATGGCAGAGCCCAGGGAAAGCTCCCAGCAATATGCAATCCATTTTCGCACATGCTATGGATCTCATGGCGTCACTCATACGGTCACTGCACACACAAAGTATTTTAAAGCCCGTTTCTGCTACTTTTTAAGTAAATTAAAAACTCCCTTTGCCTCCCAGGCAATTAGGCTGAGGCCCTAGGACTGGCTTAAAGCAGTGAGGCGCTGAGAGCTTGTGTTCAGTGGTATCTGGCCTGGGAATATTTGTGGCTTGGTAAAATTTTGCACACACACTCTCCAACTTGGCTTTTTGGGACATGTTGGGGAAATGGCTGTTTTTTGCATGAATGTGAAAAAAAAATGAAAGGCATGAAATTATGCTCCGTTTTAATGAAAGGGTGGTTTTGCTTGACAAAACATATGTCTCTTATTAACAGTATTAATAGAAATAGGCCTGCTTTCAAACTTGCAATGAAACGTGACAAAACCCAGGGCTGGGTTCTGAGCTGAGCTTCAGGCACCTTTGCAATCCAATGCAGGCCTGCCTAACAAACCCCATCCCTTGTGAACAAAAACCACCTCTCTGAGCATCCCACTAAATACCTGCAAGGCCAGGAGCAATACCAGGAGCTCATTTTGCAGGATGCTTTCTCCAGCTGGGAAAATCTGGAGATCCTCCTTGCATGAGCAGCCAGAATAAGTATGTTTGACCTGCCTATGTGGTTCTGTTTTTTTTTAGCTTGGGTCAGCCCAAAGAAGCTATGGGAATGGCTTTTCCCAGTGGTGCCCACTCATCTACAGTGATTAATAATAACCAGGCAGCTCCAACTTTCTGGCTGGCATCAGCAGCACCCATGGGTGTGAAATACTCCAGGAGAAAGCTCTGCAAGAGTCCAGACCAGTTCAGAGAAGAACAGTCTCCCTCACTTGAAGTTATAACTTGAGGAATAAAGGGCACCTTGCACTAATCAGGCAGATTAAGCTGATGAGCAAAGCACCTGAAACAACTTTTCCTCCCCACCTCGCCTGCAGAGGAAAGAGCTCTCCTAAGTAAATAAACCAGCACAGTCCTTTCTCATTTTGACCATTTCTCACCATTTTACTCAACTGCCAGGCAGACAGAAGCCTTAACCCTGACAACACTTAAGTGAAAACTCCCAGGTTGTTTTTTTTTTACTTGCCTGAGTTCTTTATTAAAGGCTTTCTGGCTGTGAGTGGGTGTCAGAGGTGCAGTATTTCACAGATCTGTGGGGCACTGCCTCATTTTGCTCTGTATCAAGATATTAAAAGTTCCTCTTATTACAGAAAGCATGAAGAAAGATGACCAACTCCAACTAAACCGATAGTCTCTGGGTATATTTATTTTATGATGATGGCAATGAAGTAGCCCCTTATATATTTTCTACTGTCTTCAATAAAGACACACTTTAATCACAAACTGACATATGAAACCTGCCTATTGGCCTATTGATATTTCTTTTGTACTGAGCAAGAAGCCAATAACCTATTTTAAATATAACTTTTGAAAATGACATTACCTAAGAAAAAGCTAGCAGTATTCCTGATAAAATATATTGTGGTGGGGCTGAAAAGTGCATGCAAAGCAAGCTGCATTATTAGAATGTTTAAATATTAATTATACCGCTGTGTAGTAAAGATGATCAACTGTGAGTGTCAACTAATTTTCTAAAAGCTGCAATGTTGGATGTCGTCTAAACTTCTATTGTTAAGCTAAAACTAAAAGCCCAGCAAGTTTAGTCTACTGGAGTGTGTTTATTTTTATTGGTTTCTGCATAATTTTTTTTAACGTAAACCAACTTTAACCCCTTTACTGTAATCTCTGCCAGTGGAACTCCAATAGCACATCATAAAATTCCTATAATTCTTCAAAGCAATGTAGCTGGAAAAGAAAAAAGAAAAAAACAAAACCACCAAAAACTATGGGCACTTTGCAACAAACGCCAACTATGAGATTCAGCCAAATGAATTTAACTCTTGCGAGCTCATTTCCCTGGCAATATTTGTGTAGGTGTAGGTTCAGCCTGCCCTCCCACAGCCAATTTTGTTGGGAGCAACTCCCAGCCAGGCTGCTCGGGGCTGGGCTGGCTCTATTGTGTGAAAAATCCCGCTCAGGTGGTACCTAGAGCTGGTAGGGAGAGGGAGGCTGAGCGGACAGATGGGGAGGCAGATGTACAATGCTACATAAAAGTAGAAAGACTTATATTATCTTCTGCGAATGCCTTAAGTGACTGAACACAGGCAGCAGGCGGAGGGGCGCCGGGGTGGGGAACGAAGAGTTAACCAAAAAATGACTGTCATTTCTCTCCCCCTCCTAGCAGCTATTGCTCCCTCAGACTTTCAAGAGGAGCCACAAGACTCGAGCGAGAGAATCACTCTGAGATTCTTCTGCGAAGACAAAGAAATAGAGGCTGGTAGGGCTTCCTTCCGTCACTCACGGATGCTCTGCCAGGATTTCCCACCTGAGACAGATTGCGACGCATGTTCGAATCACTCATGCAGGAGAAGCAATACACAAGTTCAGTGTAAAGCCACTTTAAAAGCTCATCGGGTGCATACTTTACTTGTACAAAATACCTTATTCATGATGGAGCAGTGAGGGCCTAGGTAATTACTTGAATCAAGGTGGCCTCAGAAGTGTTTAAATCTACAAGGACACTTAGAGCATGAATAATGCAAAATAATTTGCATCTAAATTTTTTAAGTGTTCTTTATTCAAAAACTAAAATGCAGTTCCGATTAAAGTTTGATGAGTGAAAGCTGAGCACTTCATGCCCACTGTGAAACGTCTCCTATTTGTGGAAATTATTTCAGACAGTGGTAAAGGGACAAAAGAGATAAAAAAAAAAAAAAAAAAAAGTTGGTGATTAATCTGCATTTCTTTTAAGCCTTCCTTATTCCATGATGTTTGGTGAGTAGGAAGTTAATTTCCAAACTTGCTGGTCTGATACCATCTACATTTCACCCCTTTAAAGCAACCCCATCGAAAGCACAGCTCTAATTATTAACCAAACAAAATAACTATTCTTTTGCCTCTGATGATACCGCGAAGCCGCTCGTGGCTCTGAAATTTGTCCAGTATCTCTTAGTGCAATTAATCTCGCTTCTGTCCCCGTCAACCTCTTTGGAAAAGCCTTACATGCAAAAATACCCTGGCTGCCTCTCGCTCTGTGCTTATAGGGCACGGGCTTGCATTTCTTCACTTGGAGCGTGTTGCATCCCTTTTCTTTTGAATTTGCCATTGACAGCACAAACTGCCGCGTATATCATCAGTTCAGCACTTTATTATATCGTCTCCAGTCCTATTTTAGAACGTGTTGAGCAACCCCCATAAAAATTGTTAAAGAGGAAGGAGTGAACAAGACAAATGTTGTGTAATGCGCGCGCTGAAAATTATGCTTCTCTCTGCCTGGGCTGGAGACAGAGGAGCAAAAGAGAGAGGGGAAGCATGTCAGAAACAGCAGTTTTTGTGAGCAGACGTCAGTGATCCTGTTGTTAAATATGCCTAATTCACGATTGTGTTTCCAACTCTCAAACCTGCCCGTCTCACTGGCGGGAAGGCACCAAGAGAAGAGACATTCAAAGTTGGAGAGTTCTCAGATCCCCGGAGATTTCTACAGGAGAATCTGCATGGATCTGCTTCCCCGGTTTGTTCCTGCCCTCCACGCCCAACATCTTGCTGCGGTACGAGAGCCAGACCTTCCCAAAAGCAGCCCCGGGAGCAAGAGGGATGTTTTTTTCCAGCTGCTAAAACCTCAGGTCGGGAAATCCACTGGGATCCAACAGGTTAGGCAGGCAGCGAAGTTTTAAGCGCCGGCTCACTGTGAGCAGCTAAACTTTAAAGGCCCTTTTTGCAAAGGAAAATCATTTTCCTTCTGCAGCCCCTATAAAGAATAAAGACTTCCAATTTATTACCGGCTCGAAAGCTGGCTGCCACTTTATTGGACTTTCAGATGAGTGTGCTCGCCACGCTTTCTTAGGGAGAGGATCTGCTACGTTTTTCTTGGATTTGGAACAATGCGAACATTTTTTTAACTCATTGAACAAAGATTTCCCCAGCAACAGACCCCCTGCTCAGCAGGTCACCTATCTTTGCGACAGTTTTTCTTTTCCCACGCTAACCCTAGGGCTCATTTGCATAAGGTCTCTGTTGTGACAATTAGTTTCAGGTGAGCTGATTTCTATGAGGTTTGCCCAAGACGATACACAAGCTCTGGGCCTCCCTGATCCTGGCCCTAATTGCGACTGACTGGCACCAGACACAATCACCCTCTTGATTCAGCAAATTGTCCTGCAAGTAGCTTGTTGTGACCCTGCAATGCACAAATCATATCATGTCAGCCCGGCATAGTAAACAGTGAATAAAGCAAATTCAAAAAAAAAAAAAAAAAAAACGGTTTCATAATAGCTCCTCCATCTTCTAGCCCCAGTGGACAAGATGAATACAAATTAAAGCTATATCATATCTGTGTGCTGGTGGAAGAGGTGTCTCTGCCCTGACTAGCAACTTTGGTTTGCTGGGGAGTTTTTTGGGGATTATTTTTAATTTGCTTTGGGGAAAAAAAAAATATCAGATGCTGCTTCATTCTGTCACCTGGGGAGAAATTCCCCAGGTAGTGTGGCGGGTTCACTGTAAATACTTCCTAGCTTGTTGTTGTGGAAATAAGTAATATGCTCCTTCATCATCTCAGAAGGTACATGGTACAGCCATATGCACATTAGTTGGGCTCCCAGACACCCTACTCAAGGAAAATACAAATCCAAAAGGCCACCTGACTTTTGGGAAGTTGGGACAGAACTTTTCCCACAGAGCCCAGGGAGGGGCAAGGGGTGCAGAGAAACCTCACCCCACTTCTCCATGGCTGAGAGTCCTTCATCCCATCACAGCCCTGCTTTGGGCTCTGTCCTGCCTGTTTTGGAGCTGTGATAACCCTGTGGATTGGGTATTGATACACCAATCTGGGGAAACATGCAGCCTCTGAGATAGGCAGGGAAAAGGAACAAGGAATAAATCCAGGGGGACAAAGGCAAAGTTAAGGAGGCTGGAGGAGCACCTTTAACTGCCACACCAACAATAGCTCCTGGTCAGGATGAAGAACTGTCCTCATCTGTGAATAACTCCCTTTTCCTCAGTTTGACTCACGGTTTTCATGTTATTTTTTGGTGTGATGCTCAATTCTTTCCTACCAGAGTACCTCCGGCTGTGACCTCCGCCCCGTGAGTGTGAGTCAGGAGAGATTCCCTCCCCACCTTATATATTGCATTTTTTTTTTTTTTAAGTGAAGACTAATTTGCAAAATATTATTCACCATAGAGACAAAAGCTGTTCCCCTGCTGTAACTGGGATATGAAGGGTAAACTCAAATCCAGGCAGGTATATTGAGTCCCTGATTTCAGAGAGAGACCACGAGGGCAGGATTAGACCCCTTGGATATATTTCGTGATGATCATTATGTGAATTAGATTAGGCTATTAGTTTTGGACTACTTTTAATCTCCTGGGGAAATCTGTATTTACATTTGGGTTGTTTTTTTTTTTTTTTTCCCTGATGCAAATTGCTTCCCCAAATAAATAGTTATGTTAAAAATCCTAGTAAAAAAACTGTTTCAAAATCCTTCACTGACCATGGCTGGCAGCCAGTGTGAGAGGTCAGCCTGCCAGCCCCAACAGTTTGCAGCTGCAGTCGAGGTAACTATATAGGCAAAAGTGCATCTGACACAGTGCATTTCTGCTAATCTGCACTCTTATCAACTGATACAGGCAGAAAAGTATTAATTGTTTATGTGCATATACAGATAAAAGTAACAATGAAAGAAAAATCGTCCCTTAGCTGTGAACACCAAGTTTTACCCCGGGGAAAAAACTTCAGGGTGGGAGACCTAATTCTTCTTTACTGATACAATTACATTGATTTAAAAGTCATTAAATCTTCTGATAGTCCTGTGATCTCAGGAGTTGTTCATGACCTGGGGTTCTGTCCCAAGCATGCCTGTATGGCCTGAATAATGAGAGGGAGGTGGGGAATACTCCCTCACTGCAGGCAGGGCGGCCACAGTCCCACCCTGGGCTCCCCCAGCCTCACTCTCTGTACATTTGCAGGACATTTAGGTTGCATTTGGACACACAAACAGGACAGGCAGCACTCTTGGAGCAGGACACAAGGTCAGCCTCAGGTTACTTCTTCCAGTGGTGTGCACTGTCCTGGTGGGAAACCCTATGTCCTTCCTGATCCCTCCTGCCCAGAAAGGTGCTCAAGAGGAAGGACAAAATCAAAATCCTGCCTGCCACGAACATCTCCATGGACAACTGCCAAGCTCCCAACACTGTTGTCACCAAATAAACCCTGCCAGGCTCTGGCTGAGCTGTACAAACCCGTTGTGCTCAGCCTGAAGCAGTGCTGCCATGATCAGTCACAGCAGTGATAGGACCAGGTGGTCACCCACCACTGGCCACGGGGCCGGGGCTGGGCTGTGGATGCACAGCCAGAGACCTCACAGACTTTCACCTTCCCCGTTTTTAACGTGTCCCACTTTCTCTGCATCCTGTGTCCCTGCTAATGCTTTTATCCCTCTCTTGTGACACAAACCATGCTTTTACACCGAAGGCAACACAGCGAGCTGATTTTGCACTTTAACCTTCAGCAACTCTGATTCTAATGCAAGGCAAAACTTTTAGATTTTTAAGTAAATAAACAGTTGATTCTGACAAAAAATGACTATCCCCTGAGGGGACATTTTTGTGAAACTGCGCCAGGTACAAAAAAAAATGTATATTTTTTGGCTTGGTCATGAAACTGTCAAAACACAACTCTAACATGTTTTGCTGCATATGTAATTTTTTTCCCACAGCTCTTTCTGAGCAATGCTTAATTCTGAATTCTTTCTGCACCCAGCATTTGCAAGAAAATTGATAGATGCACAAGCAATTCAGGCTAAGTTTCTAAGTGAGTGAAATAGAACAGCCAGGAGAAAGAAGGAGAAGAAAAGCAAGACAAAGCCAGAGAAACTTTGTTAAACTTTCCAAATAAATTATGCTTTTGAGATAAAATTCATCCTCAAGATAGAGTTTTGGTGAGATTTAAGCAGGGAGAAGGTTGACTGCTGGCCCTGAGCACACAGGCTAAATTTCACCTTCTGTGCTCATGTAACTTCATTTAATTTCATTTTTGACTGCTCTCTCTCTCTCATAGATAGATATATATATGTTTGTATATGTAAATATCAAAGTATCTTGATCATAGTTGTGATTACAAACTTCACTTTTACTAAAAACAGCTATGGCACTGTTCTTTAAAATAATAATATATTTTCCCAAGTGCCTTGACTGTTTAATCCCAGCAACTGAAACAGAGACAATCCTTTGTATGTTGAAATGTATAATTATCATGTAGCCAAAAGGGAGGGTGTAATTTTCACATCTGATTACAAGGGAAGAGTGTAAGTGAAGCTGCCTTGGTAAACTTACACTTGTTTACAGAGAGCAATACCTTTGATATTAAAAACTCCCAACATGTAAAATGCTGGAAAAGATCAAGATTGTCACGAACCAAAGCTAAACATCAACAACAACAATAAACCCTGAGCAATTTTTTTGGCATAGTTACAAGTGAAAAGTCAATTCTTTTGCACCTGGGCTGTTATCCTCACTTGAGATGTTTGTTAAGAGACTTACAAATTGTTTTTCCACAGTGTGCTCTACTTGTTGTGTGGAAGGCTAAGAAGCTGAAGATCCAGCTTTATTTTAAAAAAAAAGGGGGGAGAACTTTCAAATGCTTCTGCTGTTTATAACTCTACTTGGGGAGTTTAAACTACAGAAATGTTTTTCATATTTGACTCCATCTTCACAGAATTTACTTCTCCTAAATGTGACTGCATTTGCTTTCAAGTTTTGTTTTTCTTTCTTTTTTTAAACACATGAACTCTCTCCTGTTTATTTCTTTTTATCTTTCTTTCTTTGCTGATTTACCTCCCATTAAATGAGCTTCTGCTCATGTGAAATAGTTTTTTGGGCATGTAAGACAAGATGGTATCAAGGAAAGGAAGAACTGTTAGAGAAAATATCACTTACCAAGGAGATTAAAGATAAGCAGAAAGATCACACTACAGGTAGAGGAAAAAACTACTGAAAAACCAAGAAAGATAACAGAAACTGTTTAAAATTATAGGAAAGTATAATTGTTAAGGAGTTGTTATTGTTGTATTTTTAGAAATCATTAAAAACTCTCTGTGCAAGCACTGGATGTCGAAGTATGATAATCTCAGGCTTTCACTAACCAAGAAAAAGGAGGGGAATGAGAAGGAAAACCAAATTATTTTTAGTATATGGAAAACTCAGCTTTTGTTAGAGTATGAAAAAAAGATCATATAATTAACATGCATAACATCTATCAACAAGACTATGATATGACCCTATTTTCTAAAGTATGTCTTTTTTTCCTGCCCTAAAATTAAGATCCTGATCCCATATCCTTGCTCTGAACATCATATCCATGGAAAAAAACCACCTACCACAACAACTAAAGCATATGAAAAATAAAATATAACCCAGTAATAAAAGTCATTCCACTAGAGGATGCATGTAGTTACTTTGAAAGTGGTTTTGTCTTGTGCAGAAAGACATGAATGCAAGGGCTACCAAAAGCAATTTAATACCAGGTGGGGGTTGACATTAATCTTTCATGACAATAATATTGTGGTGTTACAGGAGGGCAAAAACAAATACCTTCTTGCACGTAGAACCACTTCCCTAAGAGTCTGTGCCTGTCTTAAAAATGCATGTATAGAATTGATGTATGGCCCCAAATTCATAATGAATATGATTATTAAACAGTCTCCACTCGTGCAAATAATCGGACCTGTCCTCCTTCTGCTTCCCTTAGGTGTGATCCAAGCTTTCCCTGCGAGTGCTGCAGGAATGCTATTCCTCCTGGAATGGGCCAGGTTTGGTGAGCCCAGGCTGTGCAGAAATGTTTTCTGCAGGATACAGAGCCAAATCCTGTCTGTGGTTGACAGCAGTGCCATGAAAGCTGCACAGGGTGTGCCTGAGGTAGATGCAGCTTCTGAGCAGCATTAGTGTACTTAAAACAACAAATTAATGTCTGTGGAACACTAATCAATGTTTGGTGCACTCCACATTTTTCACTGAGTTGTTAGAGTACATTTGCTTATATTTTGCACTATTTTAATTTAGCCATATTGATCAAACTGAACACTCAATAAGACCCTAGGCACCTTAGCCTTATTAAAATTAGTCAACTTGAAGTAAGTGAGCTGAGGAAGTAATGGAAACTATTCAGAGATTTAAATACAGTGCAGCCCACTTAAATAAATACCTGTTAATGAAATAAATCTGTATATGCACATATTTCCTCAGAAACAAATTATTAAGGGGGCCCTTTAGAAGAATAAGACTCAAACATATTCCTTAGTTTAAAATAGAAATATTTCTGTGTACATTTGTGTTTGCAGTGTTAAACTTAGGGAGTCCATGCTGACCTTTCCTGTCAAAGCAATTATGATTCTTTAGAGTTTTACAGTGTCAAAATTGATAAAAATGTCCCTAAATAACCTGTAAGTAAACACTGCTGTGGGGTTTTGGTAGCTCTCCCAAATGAGTTTATCCCAGGAAGAGTAGAATTCAGCTGGGCCATCACCCAGACAAGTATATCTGGGCAGCTGCAGAAGTAAAATAAAAGGCATTTAACATGCAGTGGAAAAAATAAAAGTCATACAGCCTAGTCTTTACAAATAATATGTCTTTGTCTTCAGAAAGTTGTATCTTTTTTTTAAGCAGGAGTTGAGAGGCGAGATTAGAGCACCAACTCCAAGGCTTGGCTTGAGAAGGGATTCTCAGTACAGCTCCTTTTGGCACATCTCTGGAGCTCAAAATATTGTTTTTGAAAACACTGCTGTTTTTCAACAAAAATGGGAGATTAGACAACATCTTTAGCTGATTAATCCTCTCTGCTCTCTGAGGGGGTGACCTATGATAGTGTATTATTTTAGCTGGGGAAAAAAAAATTCCACCATGCAGCAGACTCTTCCTGCGGTACCTAAACATGAATTAAGCTAAAAAGTGGGTAGAGGATCTGTGGAGGTTTCCTGGCCTCCTTGCTTTAGGGGCTGCTTTTAGAGGGCTTTGTATACTCATTTTTTTCCCCTAGTCCAATAAAAGATATTAGCTCTTTTCCCTAAGCAAAATCCCTCTCATGAATCAGGCCCTACACTTGCAACTAGTGTGATATTGCTGGCCAGGTTTCACCCCAGTAAAATTCTAATCTATACTTTGTCTTGCAGAGTTAAGAAGAAAATGCATATCAGCAGAATCTCCTCTCTACTTTATTTCATTTATAAATTACGAGAATGATGCTATTATATATTATTAATTTCTGCTGTTCTCCAACTCGGCTGCAGCAGTGAGCTGCGGATGTTGGAACGGTGTAATTATGTTCTAGTAGGGCAGCCATCCGTTTCCTTTCAAAAATTTACAGGATTCTTAATCATGCTGCTCATTTGGGTGCGCAGTAGCGAGGATGGCGAAACACAAACAGGGCACGTTCGTTTACACAGGAACACCTGCTTAGCATGATAGCAGATGTCAGTCAGCAAGCAGAACACAAAAGAAAAATATCAACAACAGCAAACTAGGAGCATTTTTAACTCGGTACTGAGATCTCTTGTCTGGGGGAAGCCAAAGGAAGGGGATGCGCCTTTGCAGGTCAAAGCAGAGGCGCAGTGATGATTTGGAAAGTCTCAGCCGATGTTCCCCAGGGACTGGGTCAACAAATCCAAGACAAACTGCTCACTGGATGATGGGATATTTAACAATTTCTCCTCCTAGAGGGTCACTTTTGCCAGCTTGATGCTAGGCGTCTTGCAAGGGTCATCGTAAATATACGGAATATTTGATAACTACAGCGAAGTAGTTGAGAGGAATAAAATCCACAGAACTACTGCTCCATGTGCAAGGGTCTGTCAGCATTCCCACTGCAACCTCTTACTCTCAAGGCTTTGACTTTAAATGTTTCATCCCGGGCTGCCTCTTGGCTCTCCCATCTCAAATTGAGAGCATTTCTGTTTTGTACATATTTAATGAAACTGAAAGATGTCAGTGGAGGAGCAAAAGTTCAGTGATTTTGGGTTCTCCCGTGCAGTGCTCCAGCCTGGGAGTGGCCTCACCTCTCCCGGGGAGGCATTGGGAGCACGGAGCCTGAGCCGAGCTGTCGCAGGCGGGTATTAATAATCCCCCTCCGTGGCATAGGCAGTAACTACTCTTCCCCAGGATTGTTAGTATTCAGAGCAAGTCAACTTGCGTGGGTCCGTGCATTAAGGGCTCCCTGAGTATGCATTGACTTGATACCCAGTAATGGCTTCTAAGGAGCCGTTATGTAGTGCCGTGTCAATGATCCATGCATTGAGGACTCCCTAAGTACGCATTGACACGATAGACCGGAACGGCTCCGAAGAAGCCGTTATGGTCTATCATGCCAATGATCTGCGGATATTGGCAGTGCCTCCCACATTTCTGCAGAGACTGTAAAAGTCTCCGAAGAAGCTGCTGTGATCTCGGTGGAAGGACCATCAATCAGGCCGATGGCAGGGTTGCGTTTCACCATTTTTCCACCCTGTTGTTGGGAGGCCTCGTTCTGCTCCTGGAGTCAGAGTCAAAGAACGGACAAAATGTAAAGGATGGCCACCCATGGAGTGGCTCTGGGACTGTGCAGAGTTAACCAGGATTGTAATACGACCTCTGGTTTTAGTCGTTTTTGGTTTTTAGCTCCAGCTGCTTCCAGCCGGGACACCTTGACCAAGTCCCTTCAACTCTTCCTATCTTTGCTCTCCTCTAGTGAGCATGGAAAGGGATGACATTTGTTGAGTGAAGATTCCAGTGGGGCTTAGAAAATGCGAATTTAAAGCAGTTAGAACTAAGGCCTGTGTGAACATCTCATCACTGATGAACAGCTGAGATGAACCAGATGTGTATATAGAATCATGCAACAGTTTGAGTTGAAAGGGACCTTAAAGATCATCCAGTTCCAACCCCCTGCCACAGGCAGGGACGCCTTCCACTAGACCAGGTTGCTCTAAGCCCTGTCCAACATCACACCTTTTACACCCAAGCACACAAGCAAAACTATACTGAAAGGAAGTCTTACTTCTAAAGTTTTATAAACTTATATCCATTGAGTTTATATAGTTTCCATCCACTCAATTCCTGTGTATTCACATCAGTTCTGAGAATCACCACTTGGCAGGTGATCATCTGTATTTTCTATGATGCCAAACTTTCTATGAAAACACTGTGAACCTCTTTTTCCATGCCTTCTTTAATACATGCATTTTATAAAAAAAATGTTTTAACGGTACATCATTCACAATGAAGTTTTAATTCATGCTAAGTCTATGACCACAAAATACTGCTTAGCCAGCTGGTATTGTTTGTGTCTACTTTTCCATACTCTTTCAGGGAAAACTTGTCTTTTAACTCTTTCATATTCACTTCATACTTCTGTTGAGGAGAGATGAAGCTATAGTAGAATAGAAGTATATAGAATACTGCACCTACTTTACGCATTGGTTAGAACTAGATGATCTTTGCGATCCCTTCCAACCCAAACCATTCAATGATCCTATGATTCTCTGATGATAGTAAGTCCATTTATGGTATAATACCCCATAATTTAATTTACATCTACATGGTTAAATGTTAGCAGACCACTGGAGAAAGACTGTAACCATACCTTGTGGAAAGCAGAGATCCTCAAGCAACAAAAAGTAGAATTATTGTGCAGGTTGGAGCACCATAGAGAGACCTTGTCTTTAGCCAGGCTGGCCTGAAAAGTGTGAGCTCAAACAAAAAGAAACTGTGCAAAAGGAGATGGAGGAACATTACAGAAGATCAGAGAGGGTCATGAAAAAGGAGAAACTGAGAAGGCAGAGAAGTCTCAGGAGCAGTGGTTATTAATCCCAAGCACCTCTTTCTTTGGACTCAAAGACTCAAATATTTTTAAGTGTATTTTCAGTGGAAAGCACTAGAGATGTCCAGAGGCTGGTACCCCAAAACTATGATTGTTTTGACACTGTTAATAATCAGTTTGGAGTTGCAGAGTAGCCATAGCCATCAGGTACACAACGACATCGCCAACAAAGAGGAGAGAAGAAAACATGGTATCTACTGAAAGCTTGAGACATTAGTGGATTTTATCAACACAGCCCTCACTCAAATGCCTTTCAGATAAAGGAGTGTGCAACATATTCTGGAAAGCCACAATTGTTCCTTGGACAACCTGCTCTCCAAAGACAAAACCATTAATTCTTTGAGAATGCATCTTTGGGATTTACAGCCTCTTTGGGGTGGCCCTAAGAGCCTACGGGAACCAACCACCGCTGCAACCCAAATTCCATTCAACATCTCCCTCCATGCTGCACGTCACAAATTTGTGTGAAAAGTTGCATTTCCAAATCTGGACTGCTGAAGAATTCAGTCCTCTGGAAAAAAAACCCAAGCTTTTCACTAAATTTAATCATCTGGGGGTTTAAACTCTACTGAGAAGGAAGACTAGATATCATTTGACAATGATTTCACATGCAGTATTTAATGGATGCTTTCAGGTATCTCATATTATAACGCTGCTCCTGCAACATGTGCTGAGCCCTCGATGTAAAACCTCAAATATTTTTTTCAACCTCTGGGATAGGGACGGGCATTTGCCTCCTTCCATGTGTATATTTATTAGTAAGAATTTTGCACGGTATAATTGAAGCCTGGCAGTTTTTACCAATTGGGGCTTAAGAGGAAAACTAACACAATATAATGTTTTGTGTCTTTTTTTTTGTCCATGCAGACCAGTCACTGAAAAGGTGCAAAGCGCTGCTAAAAGTACATTTTCTGAAATTCAAAGCCTTTTAAGAAAGGTACACAATGCAAGAATACGCAGCTGCAATTTTAAAAAGGCTACTGCTCCTTTAATGCCCAGCTGGTCCTGAGATGTAATAAAATTGACATATTGATTCCTTTGAATTTACAAATGCCTGTTTCATAAACTCCATCTCCAAAGCCTAGGCATCTTTAGAGCACTGTCATTTTTTTCTCCAAATGGATCAATTATGTGCCCACGTAATCCTGTTACCTGTGAAATCCATGCATACTTCTCCCATTTGCTGCAGTTCCCAGGCGGACAAACTTGCATTATGTACGCATAAACAAACAGAGCATTTTCCTGATATTAGGGATTGTTTTCAAAGTGAAAAGCAATCTCCTGGGTCCTTTACTTGAAAAAAGTCCCATACATAGTGCGGTGTTTCTCCAAGTAACCTCACTGCACTATATGTATAATTATTACACAACACAGCAAATCATTAAAAAAACATTGAGTCCCGCTATCTCAAATGCTTCAACTGCAAAAAGGCACCAAGACTTAGCAGCCAGCCCTCATTTTCCTGGTGAATCAAACTTTCTTATTTCCTTCTCAGCTTCTTTATTTGATAATTATTGCCATATCTATAAGGAAATCATGCTCATCAGAAGTGTTTCTGCCTGACTTAAATATTAGAAAAACACCCACGGCAAACTTTGCTGTGGAAGTTTGGAGCTTTTTTATTTTATTTTATTTTATTTTATTTTATTTTATTTTATTTCTAGGATAATTCATCTTTTCATCGTGCTGAGCACCTTTCCATCATTTACACACACACACAGAGAGTCAAGCAGGCATTAACCTGCAAACCTACCACTTATGCATATAAATGCATCACACATACGACTATTCCCATATCCTGTGGCATATTATTTGTATGAATATATACCATGCACAGAAACACATTTATACACACACACCCCATGCTCAATCCTCAAATATAAGCAGAAAAAAAGAGAATAAATGTGGTTTTCTCTGCATATGAATTGTTTATAAAGTACCGTGTACATACATAGATATGAATTCTTGTTTCATTCTTTCAGGCTGTGCTGTATCTGATTTTCTACACTTCACTGGGCAACCAGCAGTTCAGTTACACTACACTTGCCCTGTACAATTTGTCTCTAAAAGGTTCCCAAAATTATGAAACATCCTGTCTGCTGCATGACCTGCTCACTGCAGTGGCTCAGCCCGAGGTGCATCCACACATATAGAGAGGATAGCATAGAAAAAAATTTGTGTATATATATCTATATATATATGATTGATGCTTGGAGCCCATACAAGTGGCCCAATACACTCCTGCCATTGTGCAGGAGTGGGTTTTAAAGATAAATGGCTGCATGTTAACCAGATTTGACATGCTGCACAAAAGCAGCCACCTTTGGTCCCATGACACAGCCAAACAGAAAAAACAACAAGCAGTCCTGGCAAATGATGTCCAACGTGAATAAAAGCCCAACAATTTGTCACATAGTCGTTACAAAATGTTCCAGGCTTTGGGGCTTGCCATGGGACAGCAGTGATAAGACGAGCATAGAAAAACAAAGGCTGGGGGTGTTGGGGTGGAGGAAGAGTTAAAACTCGAGGAAAGCTCCAGTAGTTCCAAAGGGGAAACAAAGAGGATATTTTCATTTGGCTCTTTCCGAAGACACACACACACACACACACACACACACACACACACACATACAAAAAAAAAAAAAAAAAAAAGAAGAAGAAGCCGTAATTAATTAAATCAAGAAGCTCAGTTGTTTTGAGAAGTGATTGAAATCTGACATGCAAAGTAGAAATATTTACGTTTACTTTCTATTTTAGGAATCCGCGAAGCTACTTTTCCTCCACTGCACTTCCCCACCACTACAATGGCCATGGCTCAGTTTATCCAGTCGTGAGCACTGCCTGTTCGGGGCCAAATCCTGCTCATGTTTCTCATGGCATTTGGTCTTTCCTCATGGGAGCAGGCCCAGAAAACTCCAAAAATGTGGCTGGGGTTGAGGACTGGCGTATGGCAGCAGAGCAGTACCTGAGCTCCTGCTTTCCTTTGAGTTCATGTAAGACAGAAAAGAAAAAGCCCAAACTTAGGCTTGGTTTGATGAGCCTGAATTTCCAAACCAGCTTGATCCTGCAGTTTTCCACTAAAACCAGTCACGGGCATCAAACCCTACTTTGCTGTTCCGTGTTCCCCCAGAGTCACCCAGATATCCCCATCAACTCCAGTCAGGTCAGGATTTGCACCTATGCCAGTCCACTGGGATTTTGATGTATTTTTAGAGCCCCTAAACCAAAATAAGGAGCTCAAATGCACCAGTGCAGCTGCTTGCTAAGCTCCACATAACGGAGCTCAGACTGTAAAATACCTTTCAGTCAATAATCATCATTGCTTCAGTGATTACCCTTCGCTTCTTTATATTCAGTGGCAGAAAACTGGGGAGGGGGGGCAGTTAAAAGCAATATCATCCTCTAAATTAGAATAACCAGTTGTATAATAAACTCTGAGATTCTGGTTGTTAGGAACATACATTTGTAATTTTCTCAGACAAATTCCTTGGCATCCGCTCGCCCTCTGATGAAACAACGGGGGATGATACATGCTCTTCCTCGGTCCCACAGAATGGCAGTGCTTTGGAGATATCAAGCTCTGCAAAAGCCTTGTGAATGAGTTCAGCAGTATTTCCCTGTCTCATAGACAGGGAAAATGAGCACAGTGAGGTTAATTGACTTGCTGGAGAGCACTTGATGCTGCACTCACCTTCCTCAGCCCGGCTAGCATGGAGCCAGGGCCAGGGCCAAGAGAACATCCCACCACATATCCCACCTGCATCCTCTGCCCAGCAAAGGATGCGGCCTGGCTGCAGCCTCCCAGCAGCATCCCAGCAGTCCAGCATGGACCAGCACGGTGTGGCCTTCCCCTTGTCCCTTCATGGGCCTAATCCCTTCGCAGGGGTTTTTGTATGAGTAAATTAAATAGCATCGAAGTCGCCTCTGAAGTGCACAGGGCTTATCAAAAGGAGAAAAAAAAAAACAAAACCACAACCAAGTGTCAGCCAGAAGAAAAGTTCATTATTATATGTCAAGGAAAAATTAATAGAAAGGGCTTCAATAGTTAAATTACATGGGTAGATCAGGCTTTCTACAGGAAGACCAGCTTGCTTTAATTAAAGCATGTTCTGTTCAAAAGCCACTGTGCTCGTGTTTTACAGCAACCTGACACCAACACCTGTAAGTCCCTGCTCAAAAACTCCAACTGCTTTTCCATATTCCAGCCCAGCAATCCACATTATCGAAAGTCTGAGTTATTTTTAAATGGATGGGGAGACAAATAAGCCAGGGGTCTCTGTGGAGTTGAGCAGGGGGACGAGGACTGTTCAAATCATGGAAATGTCAGTTCCAGCAATGTGTGCTTTGGATTATTTTTTTTGGACTGTCAAGAAGATTTTAAATCTTTAATATCTGTTTGTTGTCAGGTTTGCCTCCAGCTTTTTGTATCTGCAGGTCGTATTATTTTGTTGTTGTTAGGAATTAGCATTTCTCATTTGCTAGCTGAAAGTTCAGGAGAAAGCACCAAAATGCCGATAAACAAAGTTCATCTCAGGGAAAATCTCTGTATGCATAACCTAGTTAACAATTCTTTCATGGTTGCAGGATGAAATTTGAAATGCATGTTGAAAAAGAGAGTTCCTACAGAAAGCATCAGTACTACCGAGGTTTTTTGAGTGCGCTGTACTAATTTTAAACAAGAAATCATTATGATTTCCGTGCCGTATTAGCATCTCTTTTATTTCCTGGTATCTCTGCTGCACTATTTTAACTAGCTGCAGGTTGCTGTTACTTTTTTTTGATAGCACGTTGTTTAAACACACACCGGAGCTGAAGACATTCGGGATTACCGTGGACTTCAATCAACACTTTTGGCCTTTGTAAAGGATCTTAGCCAAACATTTGGTGTAGTTAAACTCCAACTGATGCCACAACACACGGAATATCACTCCCCAAAAAGTGTAGAACTGATGCATTGTGCCATCTCTGGCAGCATTCGTTCAGCGTTTGCTGTGACTGGGGAGGAAGAAAGATACGGAATGTACGGATTGATTTTCAAATTACCTCAATATTTTGAAAACATTTTCACCTGCATGCTGAGAATGCTAAGAATAGGCAGGAAGGCAATTGTGCATTTGCACAGCCTCCACTGCATTCATTTATAAATTACCTCATCACTGACTGAAATTAACACTGATTCTTACAGGCAATTTCTCAATTTCCAATGCTAATTACATTTTTTTTACTTTTAAATTCTGTACCACCTGTTTTGGGCAAGACATCTTAGGCAGCGCGACCGCATTTAATCACAATTTTAATTAACCGCCCTGTAGATGTGAAAAAGAAGCAATTATAATATAGATGAATGATGATTTTTCTGCATTAAATTGTTTTGTTTCCCTGGTATGTTGATTGTAACACAGCACACAAATACAGTAACTGTACAATTTTTTTCTATTGTAATTTAGTAATTGTTTTTGGAAAACCAGTTTGGGAATGAGTGACTTCATCTGTTTACAAATTGATTGATACTGTTAACTCACTGATTGCTGCAGCATACATTTTGTATTGCACAGCCTAGCATAAAATATAATTAGGCATGCACAGACTTTGCAGCACCATTTTGGAATCTGAAAATCAACTGTAACCGAAGTGTGTTTTCCTTGAGCATCCTCGTATCAGCCGCGGCTGATGATACGATAATCAACAAACAATGGGCTTTTCCCATCCCGCCGCTGGTAGAAACCCTTGGATTTAATCTCATAGTCTCACAGTGTAAGGGGTTAGAGGTTTGTTGGGTGCTGGTTTTCTTTCAGGATGTGCTTTTCTAGGCCTGGGAGCTGAGGGCTGGCAAGTCTGCAGCTTGCCCAACTCCCTCAGATTGCTATCGAGAAGGAGCGGGCGAGTGATGGAAAGGAACAATGATGGCAAAAAGAGCGGCGGCTCACGGAGCACGGGGATCGCTCCTGACACGCGTGTGCTGTGGCACCGGCCATCTCCAGCTACACGTTACAGGGGGAAAAGATCTCGATCTGACTCATGGCTGGCAGACACAGATCAGCCAAGTTAGATATATATATATACACACACATATATATCCCCACGGAGAAGTGCAAGGCCATTCCCATTGGAGACAAAGCCTGCTGGCTTTCCCAGGGACCGAGGTCGCACTGGAGCGGGAAGAGAGCAGATGTGCAGCACTAGCAGCACCTGGGCTTTGGGACAGAGTGCCACCACCACTGTGCTCTACCAGAGACCTGGAATGGTCCTGCTGGTGGTCTCCCACCTTAGGGCTGTAAATCCTCCAGCAGAGGTGGTGGATTGAGGGGCAGGGACACAGGGAAGGTGCACTCTGACATTTACAGAAGAGAGGTGGCAGCTCCTGCCCTCCCAATCTTCTGTGCAATCCACAGAGCAAGAAGCCTCCTCCAAGCAGGACTTGCCAAGAAGTGAGACACCACAACAGCCTCTGTGAGACCACATCCCAACCAGACCAGCAATGTCACCCACAGTGCACTGAGACCAGGAAGGACAGGGATGAGGCAGACCCGGGACTGTCTCCATGGGAGCACAGGGGTCTCTGTGATTTGGAGGCAACTTGGGGGGCTCCTGGTCTCATCTGCTGGCCTGCTCGCTTTATAAATATTTGTTAAGAGGGCAGGACATAAAGTCTACTGTTCAGTAGGTGATTTTTGTAAGAATCCAGCTATCCATACATAAAAGGGTCTATTATCTCACTGTGGAAGAGATTTACATGCGTAACTCCCATTAACTCTTATGGGACTTAGACACGTAAATCTCTTGTGCATCTAGAGAAGAATAGACCACATAAGGTCTTGTGATCTATACTGCTAGTAGGTTTAAGTCCCTTTCATTTATAAAGCTATACAAAAATTAACCATTAAAGCTTATTCTGTGCAAGCTGTCCCCCTACATATATCACCCAGCTCTGTGTTTGAAGTACTCGATGTAAACGCGCAGTGAGGAAAGGTACCCGAGCGAGAGAGCCCATTCATTTCAGTTAGTAAAACTGTCATCCCTGAAAGGAAGCAGACTGAGGGCAGGTAGAAAAATTGTACAGGTTTTGCTCAGCAGATTCAATTTCAGATTTAGGCTCTAGACTGCACTGTTTGGAGAAGGAATACTTTCATTTTGCTGAGCACTCCCTCCGCCCCCTCCTTCCCTCTCTCCCATCTCTACTCGCAGTCCTCGAGTAAAGCCCCATGCCCTGGACCAAAGGACCCTGAGTGGCTGGAGGGATAAAATCTTTGCACAGCGCAAGTAAAATGCTGCATCTACTAAGGGAAAAGAAATAAATCTTTTATTCCATAAACTTGTTTAAGCTGAAATGTTCATTGGTAAGCCTGTAAAAGTGGGAACATCTGTGCTCCTGCTGGGATTTGATGTCTCACCACAAACCTTTCCATAAGCACTTTGTCTCTGGTAGGAGACAAAGAGGAAAATACCTGATCCCTGGCCTCAGTTGGGCAGCTCCTTCTATCTTCACGCACTGACCTACTGAGCATTCCTCCCAGCAACAAGCTGCTTCCCAGGGCTACCTCTGCCATGGAAGCTGCCTAACTAATCTCTTAGCAAACACTTGCAGCAAACCTGAAGGGAGTTTAGAAAGGCGACAAGGAAGGGGAGAAAAAAACCCCAAAACTTTCTCCAGATAAAGCCTGCGGCATCTCTAAGAGAAGAGAGCCAAGCCTAAATATAGCTCCACACGCTCACATTTTCTCTTGATGAACTGCTGAGATACAAAGTTGTGGCCACCTAATGAACATGGAGATATATATTCTAATCTTAATCCGGTTTCCTGCTCCCTTCCACCAACCCAGCTGTCTTTCTGCCTGTCAATAGTCCCCTGACTATGCTTACAGGTACTTGCAAGACACTGCTTTTATCCCAGCAACACTGCTGGGATGATATGGCACTGGAAAAGTCCATCCCGCGCCCTGCCTGCACACGAGGTAACCTCTCCTTAGGAGCTTATAAGAAAATCCACTGTTGAAATAAATAACAACTCTCAACAAATGATCAAAGAGGAAATAAATCTTTTACCCTTCTAAGACTTTTTAAAACTGAAATCCCATTTTTTAACTGGATAACAGTTAAGAGGCTACCGGCCACCTATTTTTCTGGGAGCTACGTTTTAAGCGTTTGCCGCGCGGATGTTGGGCAGACAAACGAATCTGTGGCTCTCGGGAGCGAAAGCTTTTAAAATAAAGTTTGTGTGTAGTATATGAAAACATATTGTTTGGAATTTAAGTTCTAATATCTAGGAATAAACAGAGCATTAAATCAAGCAAAACTGTGACAAGGCCAATATGCACATGGATGATGCCAGCGAGGCATCTCCAGCCCTTTGTTCACAGCTTAACAAAACTGTGCCGTCACACCACTTTAGCTCAACAGTGCCTGTCGAATGGGCATCAGCAGATCAGCCAATGCCTGTCACACACACAGCTGAAAAACTGTTTGAAAGCAAGGCTTACTTTAGCACAAGTCTGGTAGGAAAAGTGAGAGGGATTTTTAATCATCTGGTAAAGACCACAGATATATATTTAGGGAGAAAAAGATATATATTGTCAGCTTTCTTCCTCTAGGAAAGTAACGCAGTTTTGCTCTTTTTCACCTCTAAGGAGGGAATGGGTCTTGGTGGTGTTGGCTCTTCCTTGGTGTGCTGCTTGCTCCCTTCCACGCTACATCAGATTTGGAATTATTTGCAAATAAGTAAAATTCTTTCAGGGTGGGAGGGGTGTCATAGGGAATGATCCCAATCTGTCCAAAAAATCTATTAAAAATTAATTTTCACATTGTCCTGCTTGGAGACCCCCTCCTCCCTGTGACAGAGGATAAATGAAATAACACATTCAAGGAAATGTTTGTTTTGATTCTAATGCAATTATCTTTGCAGATGAACGTCTCTCTGGGTTGTTGTTTTTTTTTTTTTTAGCTGATCAAAATATGTTTTCATTGGTATTAACAACCTCCTTCCGTCACTTCTCTTAACAGTCCTTGTGCAAAACATCGCCCCGGTAAAGAACCGCAGCAAAATAAGCTTGTTAGCGCCAGCAACTTCAGCTCGGCACTTCTCTCTTTTTCCCAACACTTTCTTTTCCCCCCCCCCCAATTTATGGGGGTTTTGACACACACACCTCCCTCCCCAGCCCGGTCTCCCCGAGGCACCGGGGCGGGCTCCCAGCGCTTGGCCCCTCGGTGGCGGCTCAGGGTGGGACTTGGGGGGCCCGAGGGTGACCGAGGGGGCCCCGGGGGAGCGGGGGGCGGCAGCCCCGGGTGCTGAGCCCTCTCCCCCTGCCTGCCCGCCGCTGCTGTCAGCTCGCTGCCTGCACTTTAGCTGTCTCTTTCCCAGTCCCTACCCTGTCAGTTTCTGGGCTGCCAATTTCAACTTGAAGCTTGACTGGGCTGATTTGATGCAAATACCTCCAGGGAAAACCCTGAAACTGATGAACAGTTATGTCAAGTCGATTTTGCACCATCGGGAAAAGGTAACCTCTGCGAGAAAAAAAAACAACAAGGTTAAAGAGACAAGGGCTTTTCACGTGTAATACCACTGCTGCACATCTCGTTCACTGTTTACCATCCCTCAGAAATTGTAACTGTCAGAATTAGTCCTAATTGCAGATGCGAAAGCTGCCATTATAATAAAAACAGAGGCAGTGCAGGCATTAAATGTAGCAGCCTAATTTGTGAGACTACTGAAAAGGTAGAGTAAATGAATATTTCATTACTTTAATTACCAGGGACTACTCTTTTCTTGCTGTCTTATGATAAGTGTTGCTGTAACTAGCAACAGCAAACATCCACTAAAACATAAAGTGCAATAATAGTACTGCTGTCAGGATCGCTGCTTTAAAATACGAGCGGGAGGGGGGGAAGGGGGAAATATAATGGTTTATCTATTTCTTAGAGATCCGCAGGAGTAGGAGATGGAAACTCGTTTAACGTCAAAAAACAAAGAGGCGAGTAAACAGGTTTTAGTCAAAGAAAATAATGACCCGGAGGAGGGGAGGGGTGGGGAAGGGGGGGAGTTGAGGACACACTTGAAACCCCAGAGCCGGAGGAGAGCAGGCAGCGCCGAGCCGCTTCCCCTCCGCTCCCTCCCTCCTGGGAACGAAGTTTGGGGCCGCGCCGCCCCGGGAGCCCGGCCGGGGCCGAGGGGGGCCGGGGGGCCCAGCATCCCGGGAGCGGCATCCCGGGAGGGGTTCGCACCTCGGC
>JANPWX010000535.1:0-123786 GCA_024734555.1 Trochalopteron elliotii
CCCGCCCCGCTCCACCGCCTTCCGCTGCGTCCTCAAGTACCTGCACGGCGCTGCCCTCTCCCAGGTAGGGGCGATCGGCCCCGCGAGGGGACCCCGGCGGTGTCATGCTGCGGCTCTTTCTGCTGAGTCTCACTATTCACAGAATCATGAAGTAGTATGGGTTGGGTGAGACCTTACAGATCATCTCCTTCCACCGTCTTGCCATGGGTAGGGCGACCTTCCACTAGACCAGGTTGCCCTTTCCAACCTGATGGCTTTGAACACTTCCAGGGATGCAGCAGCCGCAGCTTCTCTGGATGACCTGTGCCAATGCCTCACCACCCTAACAAGGAAGAATTTCTCCCTAAGATCAACCCCAAATTGCTCCTCTTTCCTTTTAGCTTCCCCTCCTCCTTATTCTGTCACTTTCTGTGGATGTACAAAGTCAGTCTCCGTCTTTTTTCTAAGCCCCTTTCAGCATTTCTATCTCTGTGTCTGGGCCTGAGCTCCCAACCGTGGCTTTTAAAACAAGGTGGTTTTGGGGGGGAACTAACTGGAAATCTCCTGGAAGCACAAAGTTGTTTCAGTCCCATGCCTTATTACCTGTAAATCTGAGCTAGCATTTAATTAATTTTTCATTTATTTTTTTGTTAGTTTAGGTAAGTATATTTAAATTAAATTTTCTGGATAGCACTTTAACATCAATTGCCTCTTTATTCTATGCTTAATCCCTAATTTTCCCACTTTTCCTTTGCTCTGTCAGCCTCTGGCTTGGAAGGCAGTTTCTGCAGCAATGCACAAAGCTGTCTGTGGCCATGTGCCTGATTTGGGCATCCCTTAGACAACAGGAATTATATCTCTTACCAAAGTGTGTTCTGAGCTTTGGGGACGCAGAGCTGGCCTGTCCCTGGGTGTCCCCAAAGCTGGTGCATTATGCCTTGCAGGGAGCCGAGTACCAGCTGCGCCTCTCCCTTTTCGATGCCACCTACCACCACTTCTTTGGGAGGACGTGGAGGAGCAGCTGGAAAACTGCCAGTGCTGCCCCACCGCGCTCAGCCAGGGTGATGTTCAATGAGGTGAGGGCTGACAAGGTTCTGGGGAAACACACAACTAAACCCTTTTCCATCCCAGCGCTTCCTTGACCTTTTTCTCGGGGTGCATCCCAGACACCGCCCATTTATTAAGCTTTATGTACGGTTTATTGGGGAAACTGGGGTGCTGGATTTCCTCTGAGGTTGGTGCCACCGTGGGAGCAGCGATGTGCCACCGTGTGCCACCTGCCGTGTTCGGAGCTGGCGGCAGAGAGCAGCGTTTCCCCACAAGAGAGCAGTGTTTCCCCGCAAGTGGGAAGGAAGGAAAGGAGCAGCTGCCCACCCTCCCGCACAGCGCTTCTCTCTCCTTATCTGGGAACTAAACTCTCCCAAAACCAGGCTTCCATTCGCTGCTGTTACCAGCAAACCAGGGCGTCCCTTGATGGGGACATCCCGCTGCCCCGTAGCATGACCCATGTTTTCCAATTCATAGTTCCTGTTTCCACCTCCTCAGCGCTGCAGGTGAAGTGAAGCACAGCTGGGCCCCGTGCTCTTCCTTCCTTTACATCGACAGTGACATTGAGGGGCGTTGATGTGTTCGTTTCTCTCCCAAGTGTTTCAGTACCGTCCCACCCTGGCTTGTTTTGAAGAGGGATGGATTAAAACTAGGGCAGAGTGTGCTGCAGAGGGAGCTGAATGCTGGGAGGAGCTGCCTTTCCAAATACATTCCCAGCGTCTGCAGGCTTCCTGGGTGTTTGCCATGTGGTTGGGAGCGACTGGCAGGAGTGTTGGGGGACTGTGTTGCAGCCTCTCTGTGGTGGCTGAGTTGCGTGGCCCGTCCCTGCAGCTGCAGGGCTCAGGGTCTGCCAGAGGAGGGGTGATCTGCATGCAGGGTGGGATCTTACAACTGCAGGAAAGTCAGCAGCTCGTTGGGACCAGTTCAGGTGGAGCTGGAACTGATTTGTGACGGGGGAGGGAAGGAGGAAAGTTACTACTCCTCTGCCTGCATGTGCTGTGTGCTTGCTCGCCAAGCCTCACCAGAGCAGGAAGGCATGAGGACAGGGATCAGAGTCTGCTTGTGTGGTGGGTTGTGTCCTCAGGGTATAGGGGAGAGGAATGCAGTGACAGAAACAGCTGTGTGCATTTAGGAGGGGCCCTCAAGCTCAGTGGCACAGTGGATCCCCTGTCAGGGCTCCCTGTGCCTTTGCAGGGTGAGTCTTGCTCTGCCACAGCAGTCAGGTCGTTAATCCAGCATCTTGCAATAAAGGCTAATGGAATAACGATTTATGTCCCGGGGTTGATGTGAAAATGTCTCTCTCTGTTATTCCTTCCTGACAGCCCATATTGCAGTAAACGTTTTCCCTGAAACACTGCGGTAATGAGTTTTTAATAGAAAGATTAACCTAGCTTTAAATTCTGTCCTGGGGAGGTGACCTGTGTCCTGTCCCCTCCTGCCCTTAGGTCCAAGCTACTCCCATGTCCCTCCCCACTGCAGGAAGGTTTCCAGCTCCTTTTTTCTGCTCTAATGCTGTAGGTCTGGGATGCATCAACACCCTGCTCATTTGGGGTCTGCACCCTGCGAGTTGCTCTGTAAAACAGGTGTTGGCAGTGAAAAAAAAGACAGTGCTTGAGACTTAAGGGCTGAGATTTTGTAGCAGTGTTGGAAGTAATTTGCCATTAGCTTCTGTCTGGAAGTTTTAATGGATATTCTGGTTGTGCCACTGACTGTCCCAGCACAAGAGGCATTGCTCTGCCTGCAGCTGCCATTGCCAGCTCTGAAATAGCCCATCTCTCTCCTTTCCTGTCCCAGGTCGTTTATTTCCACACCTCCTTGAACCACCCCAGCATTGCTGCTGTCGTAGAAGTGGTAATGACTGCTGGGAAAAAGGATGGGGGCTCTCAGCATCTTTCCTGTGGCTTTGGAATCATTCCCCTCTTCCACGGCGGATCAGAGGTGACAGACCCAGCCACTGAGGACAGAGCGTAGGTTCCCCTGCTGCTGTGTGACAGGTCACACTGGGAATTGAGATGGCAACATGCACAGCTGCTTTGGGGGGTGGGGTGGGGGAAAGGGTGGTCCTGGGGCTGCAGAAATAGAGCCAGCACGTAGAAACCTGGAATTCTTCACTCTGGAGAAGCAGTGAGGGGTTTGGAAGGGATGCCTGTCCCTTCCCTAAAGGACAGGGCTTTTCCAGAGTGGGTTGGGTAGGTTTTGCTGCTGAGCAGGGGCTTTGTGGAAGATGGAGATGTAATGGAAGATGGAGGTGTACTTCAGGGTGGATTTACTGACTTCTGCACATGTGCTCTTTGCTTTCAGGCTGAAGCTGTACCATGGGACGCCACGTGCCCTACTGCACCCATGCTTCCAAAACCCTGTGGAAAGTAAGCAGCAGCCAGACATGGCATCTCAGTCCTTTCTTGGTGGCTCCTTTTACCCAAATGTGTGTTGTATGTGTCTGTTTGATGTGAGACATGGTCCGTGTTCTGGTACTGCTCAGTGGATGTGCCTTACTGCCAGCTGGGAATGGCCTGGCTGAGCAAACACAGGTTTTCTTTTGCTCCTAGCATGTGTATTCACAGATAATGATTGATTCAGCATTGCGGTTCTGAAGCTGTCTCCCCAGTTTTGGTCATTTTGGGATGTTTTCTTTTCTTCAGAGAACAAATACATGACAGTGATGGAGAAGAGCCACCTGCAGTATGCCCTGAAGTCCCACCAGCCCCTGGAGGCGATATTTCACCTCCTTCCTGAAAACCTGCTGATATCTGGGATGCAGACTGTTCCTGGCTTGCTGCCAGCACATGGAGACACAGGTAAGGGCTCTTTCCCTCTGCCTGTGCTGGTCCTGCTTCAAGGCAGTGGGTCCCTGGCAGGCTGTGGGCAGGGCAGGCAGGGCACTGGGATGGGATTTGTGGGAACACAGTGGTTTCTCTGCAGTGTCTCCCCTTGTCAAGAACATCTCCCCTGCGTGGGGTCAAAGTCCTCATGCTCAGAGCTCAGTCTAGAATCTGTCAAAATGGCTCAGTCAGTTCCCTGTCTGTTAATTGCTTTGCTCCTGGGAAGCTGCTAGGGATAAGTGATGGTTGGTTTAATTACAGTCGTTCAGCAGAATCTTAGAAACAGCTTTTGCAGCTTGTTTAAGCTACTCAGAGGCAGGTTCAGCATCTCTAGGGCCTGGCAGGTTTGGGGGGATGAGCTCTTGCCCTCTTGGCTTTTGTTAATCTATCCCCATGGCACGTTGCCCTTCGAGCTTCTGCAATTAAAATATGTGAGCTGAAGATTCGGAGGGTAAAAAATTCCTCAGAGTTCTGCAGCTGAATTATTATTCAGGTTCCTGCCTGGAAAACCTACTGCTGATGGCTTTGGGGTAGTAACTGTTGGTACTGAAACTGAGCAAGATCTTGAAAGCAGCTGAGTCCCTGCAGGTGTTCAGACCCATGCTCAGAAGCTAAGTGAGCAGAGCCACTGCTGGCACTGCAGGGCACCTCAGCACAGCAGTGGTGACTTTCTGTTTGCTTGGGAAACCGTGGCCACCACCTTGTCTTTCAGGCGACTGCTTGCAGAAGCCCCGGCTGATGAAGACGGTCACCTGCTATCTGGAGGGGCTTTCCATCCAGTTGTACCCTTCCCTGGAGGAGTTTGAGGAGGAACTGCTGGATTTATTGAACAGTGATCGCTTACTCCAGGTAAGCAGAGTGCTGTGAGGGTGGTGAAACACTGGCACAGGTTGCCCAGAGAAACTGTGGCTGCCCCATCCCTGGAAGTGTCCAAGGCCAGATCTTGGAGCAGCCTGCTCTAGTAGAAGGTGTCCCATGGTAGGGAGTGAAACAAGATAATGCTTAAGATCCCTTCCAACCCAATCATTTTGTGATTCCATGGTTCTAGGTACTGCCAATGTGGTTGGGGCAGGGAAAGGCACAGTGCAGAACAGTAATTCTAGTGTCTGGAATTAGGGGTAGGGTAAAAAATGTCAGGTAAGTGATATTCATGTATTTGTTTTTCTTGGAGTCTTCAATATTTTTTTTGCTGTGGAAACTTTCAGCTTGTTTCCCTGTTGGATTAAGTATGTGTGGGCTCTGTTTTGAACATCCAGACACTCATAACCAGAATTTGGGTTTGCTTTGCTATGGGAAATGCAGAGATGAGATGCAGTGTGTATTGAGTCCATCTCTTTGGAGTGGCAGCCACTGGCCAGGTCCTTTCTTGCCAGATTTGCGCATAACAAACTCTGCCATAAAGACAAAAGATTTTAATGCCTATCATCTGCTGGGAGAATAGGACCTGCTTTTCGAGTTTCTGAAGGGTTGCCTGAATTCTTGTGGCTGTGGTCAGCACAGGAAGGGCTGCCCAGGGTGGAAAACATTCCCATCACAGGCTAACAGTGCTCCGGACGGTGAAGAGGTGGTGGTTCGGGAGCGGCGGCTGCACATTGGTGTCCACAATGGCCTGCGCTTCGTCCAGGCTCCGCAGGTCGCCGTGCTGGTGCCAGACATGGAATTGTCACCAGGTGGCTGCCAGGGGATGCCTAGCTCTGGAGCCAGGTAAGGGGGGAGCCCTGCTGCTGGTGGTGCTGCTTCTCTCCTGCCTTGGATGCCTCCCACAGCCACTTCTCCATCCTGCTCAGGGGTGCAAGTCAAGCTCTAGTGCTGAGGAGCCGCATCCAGCTGAGTGAAATGGTCCCTCACCCGGCATTCAGGGTCTGCTTCCAGCTGGAATATGTCTTCTGCAGCACGGGGAGAGCTGGTGGGAAGGTAGGGCTGACAGTGTGCACACCTTGTCTCTGTGCCTGTGAAGGAATGGGGATCCATTCTGGAGGAGTGAGCCCTGCTGAGGAACTCCTTCCTCTGCCCGTTTCACCATCCTGCTCGTCCAAGTCACAGTAGTTCCTTGCTACATGGCTGTGCTGTGTAATGCAGGGCCCTGCAAAGTGTGCGGGTGCCTTCCACAGCACTGCACCAAACAACCTGCATGGCTTGGGGAATTATTTTAATTACATATGGTCGCATTTCTCCACTGTTTATATGTAGATGGAGGAATGTAGCTTGCAGCATTCCCATAGTGTTCTGGCAAGCTAATTTGGAAAATTTCAGCTTTCTTTATAATATCAAAAAGGCTTTTCTTTAGAATTTGGCATTTATGCTGAAAAGAGGTTAACCCATCCCACTCCTTTTTTTTGTTTGTTTTTGCCCTGAATGCTAAGGTTTTTCTGGGTACTTCAGCCTGATGTTCTAAAACTGTAAAGACAGGAAAACTCTCTGAGGGTGGTCTCTGCAGTCAATATACTCTCGCCTACTTACTGATCGTTTACTCACATCTTAATTTAACCTTTCTGCAGGTTAAACCCAGCTCAATGAGTACTGTGTATGCCCTCCAGAGACCTTGTGCTGTTGGAGCCATCAGCTCCTGGCTGGCTGAATCGATGGCCAAGCATTTGTTAGGAGGCTTTAATCGTCCTGCTAAGATGTTCATTGAAAATGTAGCAAATGTCTCTTGTTCAGCTGTCCAGAGCCAAAGTAGAGGAAATGGGCATTGCCCATTCCCATCCCACAGGATGCATGTGCCAGACCAGAGGGATTTGTATTGAGAAGGGAGATACTGAGCTGTGCTATTGGAAAGCTGAAGCCCAAAGGTCTCAGGGAAATTTGGAGTTCCAGAGGCAGATTTGTTTGTCTCTGTGGGGAGCTGTCTGAGGCAGTGGTGGAGCCAGTCCCTGTGGTGCAACCCTGGAGCAGAGTGGTTAATCCCAAAGCTGCTTGCAAAGCTGATCACCTTGTCCTTGTCCTCGGTGCCATAATTAGCTGTGAGGGGGATGGTGGGTGCTGGCAGAGCTCTCTCTTGTTTCTGTGCCTCTCCTTTGGTTTGAGGGAGGCTGTGGATGCGCTGGGTAAGTGGAAACCTTTCCCCTCTGCCAGGTATGGGGGTCTAACACATATCCCTTTGTGCAGCTGCTTGAGGGAGGGGGTTACAGAGACATAAGGTCCTGGAAAGTGAAATATCTCCAGAATGGGATGAAGAGCAGTGGCTTCTGTGATGCCAGAGCCAGGTGTAAGGAGGCACGGTGGGGGATGACAGCCAGTGCCTGTCTGGCAGCACCCATTCCCGGGTCCTGGCAGTGAGGTGGGGCTGCCTGGTCCTCACCGTGCTCCCCAACCCCTCAGGCTCTGTCTGGCAGTGCCCACAGTGAGGTGGCCGACATGCGCTCGGTGCGCTGGGCTGTGTGGAGCCCCGTCCTGGGCACCGGTGACACGGACGTGGTCCTGCCCCTGCGTGGTGGTGCCTCCCGTGGCCCCTGCCAAGCCTTGGTCTACCGGACCCCACCGAGCTCCCGGCAGGTAAGGGTGTGCTGGCCCCTGGCAGCTTTTCCTCCGATGTCAGGGCCAGGGAGCTGCTGTTGGAGGCACGAGGGAAGGCTGCGTGTAACACACTGTCTGAAAGCATGTTCGTTGCCAACTTCAGGGGAAGCACGTGGAGTCTGGGACTGTCCAATTCCATGTTTCCACTGATTCGGAAGAACATCTTGTAACTGCTGCAGAGATCCTATGTAAAGACAGGGACGAGTCGAAGCAGCCTCCTACGCCATCGCTGAGTGAGTGTTTTCCAGATCGCTGACATTTAAAATATAGAGTGTGGCACTGGTGTCTGCTCGGGAGAGAAAACAAGACTTCAGTGAGTTTCAGCGAGCTAGTTATGAATTACTGGAGTGAAGCAAGTTTTTGTCAAGTTGAATTCAGCTCTTACTTTTTAACTTGCAACGTTCCCATGTGATAGTACTGCTGAGCCATGTGCAAAATCCCCAGGGACTGCCAGCACTGCCCCAGCCTGCTCCCATTCTGGATCACTGGGTGCATTGGCCACACCAGCAGCACATTCTTGCTGCAGGTACTGCTGCTCCTCTCTCTGGACTCAGAGTCTCTCCAGGTGGAGAGACATGGGGTGGATTTCTCATGGGGACAAGAGAAATACCGGTTGTAGGCTGGGGAAAAGTGATCTGGTTGTGTCACCACTGAGGGAGCATGACAGCAGTCTTGGTTGGGTTGATGTGTGAAGGATGTGCTGGTTCCTACCTGGGGAAGAGCAGGCAGCATCTGTGCCTGTGCACAGGTACATTTGTCTATAGTCTGGGGGGGCATGTGGTTGGGGTTCTAGCACCCCTCTGCTCTATTGGAGATGGAAGGAAAAATGCTGTGAGCTTGGGTTTGGGCATGAGGTTGTGTCCATGCACTGTGCTCCTAAAAATCCTCTTTGGTTTGTTTCTCTCTCATCCCCCTTCGACTGGTGATTGGTGGGAAGCAAACTCCCCTTTCTTTGCTGTGCTGCTCCTGCTGGGGTCCCAGCTGTGTCTTGGGGTGATGCTTTGGACACCAGACAGTGTTTCAGTGTGTATCATTTCTCCCCAGCTCTCTGATGAGCCACTTGGTGCCAGCCCATAGGCCAGGCAATGCCCCTTACGGTGGGTTGCTGTTCCATGCCAGCTCCAGTGCTGTGGTGCCTTCCACGAGATGGCAGTGGCACCACACCTTTGCTGTGATAAATCCTGTGTTTCTACTGGTGAGAGCCAGGATTGCTGCTGGGAGGGGCTTTGGAGAGGAAAGCTTTAGGGGGAGATGAAGGGATGTGGTGATGTTGGGGTATGTGGGGTTTCATTCAGCACAGGCTGAATCATGACTGGTGCTGCTTGAAAAGTTTTTCCTGGTGCCTTTCAGCTGTAGGTGGCTGGGATGTTGATGGAATTGTGGTGAGGGGAGAGGGAAGCAGGTGCTGACGCTGAGCTTCCAACGTAACGCTGGTCTGGAGTGCTCCAGCTTGGGGGAGTGTGCTGGGCTGTGGGGTGTGTCCCTGGTTAAGGGAGATCCCCATCAAGGTGATTTTCAGGCACAAACTCCCTGGCATTTCGCAGCTCCAGAGGGCTTAGGGCACCAGGGAGAACTTTCAAGTGCAATGGTGGTCCCAGAGCTGTGCCCTTCCAGCCTGTGTCCCAAGGTGCTGAAGAGACTATTTTTTAAACTTTTTGTAGAGCTCTGTTGAGAAACGTGCTGCTGCCTGGCCCAGGGGAGGCCAAGAGCTTCTTCTGTCAGCTCAGATGCTGGTGTTGCTGCTGTATCTGTCCATCAGCCAAAGCCATCCTAACTGGAAGGAAACTGTTTTAGGCATGAGGGAAAACGAGATGATTTCCTTTACACAGCAGCCAGCATGGAATAGCTGGGATATATGTGGTGGGGGAAAGCAAATTAAGGTCTCAGCATCACGTGGATGCAGAGATGGAACATCTGTGCCCCTGCTCTGCTGCGAAGGACCCGCGGCTCCACGGCACAGCGAGCTCAGCTGTGCCGGCGCCAGAGAGCAGCCGAATATAAACACGATAAAGCTCTCACCGTTTTGGGGCACGAATGCTCCAGCAGAAGGGAGTGACAAAAAATAACAGGGAAGCTATGAAAACCTTAAGTATCCTAAAACTTTCACGTCTCATTAAGCATCCCACTTAGGCAGCACCGCGTGGCCGTGGGGCACCGCGGCGCTGTCAGGGGATGGGGGAGCTGCTGTTTGTGGCAGAGTTAGCCTGATTCACGGCAAAATAACAAATGGATCTGGAGATGTGCTGTGTTAACCCCCAGGCAGCAGTCTTATTGGGAAATAAGTCAAAAGAAGTATTTGGTTGATGGTAAGCTGCTTTACTGCGCTGCCTTAGCCCCTAAAATTGAAAAGGGCTGGTGGGAGGACAGGGCAGGTTTGGTGGCAGTGGGTGGCAGCTGCAGTTATGGGGCCTGAGGGTGTTGGCTCCTCTACAGCATCTCTCCTGTCCCTCTCCACAGGAGTGCCAACTGCAGGGCGGGTGCCAGTCTCCCCACAGGGACCAAGGGTAAGTGCCACATGCATCAGTGGATGTGGGTGGTGGGCAGCAGCATTCCCCAGGGGATGGCCCTCATGTAGGATGTGTTTCTGGACCCATTCCTTGACTGTTTTCCTGTCTGCTGCAGCCAAGAGGCACCAAGTGTCCTCAACTCCACCTCCTCCAGGCAAGCAAACCAGCTCCTGCCTGTGATGTGCTGGAGGAGGTTCCCTGTGCTCTTTTCACACCCCAGGAGTGAGGGCAGCTCTGGTTTTTGACAGCCCAGATTTGCTGGGTGCTGTTGTGCCCGGTATGTGCTGACAGTGACACACGGTTTGTTCGTGCAGAGCTCCCAGGATTTAAGCAGGGCTATGAATACTGAGAGCCCTCTTTATGCTGTTTTATATCTTGATGCAGGAATCAATGCACGCAAATATTTTTGATGAAATGAAATGCCTCATAAGGCTGCATTAAGCAGTTTGATCTTCCTGCTGCATGTGCTCATCCCTCCTCTTGCCAGGGAGCGAGCAGCAGGGAAATGGCAGCGGAGGTGCAAACCCTTGTGTGGCCAAGTTGTACCACTTCTTGGTGGAATGACAACACTGGGGCATGTGGTGGCCGAGCTCCTTTAGCACAGAGGAGCTGCTGGCTCAGCTTGCCACAAGAGCTGCCTCAGGGGGCTGCCTTGGGGCTGTGGGTGCTCATGCTCACTGCTCTCTCACCAGCTGTCGGTGTCCCAACTTGTGACCTCGCCACAGGGCACAAGCCAGACCCTGCAACAGGATGGGGGCATCACCCACCTGGAGGCTGACCTGGGCTCACCAGGTGCAGAGCCCTGTGCCAATGACCAGCTGCGGGCGCTGCCCTTCACCCCACTGCAGCTGCCCATGGCTGCTGTGGGGCTGCAGGCATGCAGGTGATGCTCGGCTGCCCCTCCCCAGGCTCCTGTGGCCCCATCACGTGGCCTGCCAGGGTCTCCCTGTGGCCTCTTTTGTGGAGCTCACCCCTATTTCTCCATCAGTTCCCACGTGTCCCTTTCTCGTGCTGCCCTGGCGCGCCTGCACGCTGCCGGCTTTCCAGACATCCTGGACTGCAACCAGGAGCCAGTGGAAATCTCGGAGCCAGTGGAGCTGGGCAGCTTCAACCTGCGCCTGGAGGAAGCTGACCCTCTGCAAGGCAATGAAATAGTCCTGCAGTTCCTGGCTTTTGGCAGGTGGGATTGGCAGCTTGTGGTCTTGTGTGGGCAGATCCCAAAGGCCTCCTGGACAGAGTCCTTTCCAGATTCCCCCAGTCCTCTTCCCTGCTTGGGCAGGAGACATTCTTGAAGAGGTGCCTCTTCTTTTAGCACCTGATTTTGTGCTTTCTGGGTACTTTTAAGTCATAATCCAGTCTTTTTAAATTAGATCCATGAGCCACAATGTGATGTCAGAGCTCATTAATGCAGGGTTTCTCCAGAAATGCAAATGGAGTTGGCAGATTTGGCACCCAAGGGGTGGCTTTGGCTGGATAAGGCCGCGCTTCTGTTTTTTCCATGGCTGGCAGTGTGCTGTGGGAAGGTAACATGCTGCCTTTGCTGGGCGCCTCCATCACAGCATATGGCAGGAGACAGCTGGAATTACAAAGCTTTTTGGAAAGTTAAGGCAAACCGTATGGCCGCTGTCTTCAGGAAAGTCCAAATACTTGTGGTGCTGCCAATCTTCTCTTGTTTCTTCTGCCTCTTGGCATGTGCCAAATGCATGAGGAGCTCATGACAGAGTGGCAGTGCTGTGCCACAAGTAACCCAAACCCCTTTCTCTCCTCAAGGGATGCCCAGGGCAGCGTGGAGGGGCGGCAGCCAAGGACTGTCTTCCTCACCTTCCAGTTCTACCGTTTCCCACCGGTCACCACGCCCCGGCTGCAGCTGGTCAGCACAGATGGGGGGCTGGTGACCGGGCTGGCCGTGCCAGCACAGCTTCTTGTCCGTGTCAATGAGGATGGGACCCTAACCAGTAAGCTCTGGTTTTAGCATCCATGTGTTGGGTGGATGAGGGCTTGCCTCTGGCCCAAGGGATGGGCTGGTGTCTGTTAACAGCAAACCTCTGCTGGTTTGCACATCATGAAAAACATTCAAAACATCCAGTGTTTGAAGCAGAACACAGAGTGTCAGTTGCATGAGGTGCATGTCGAGGCTTCCCGCCACACCAAGTGCCGTGTCTGTGACAGTGTGGGGTCTTGCAGGACCACCAGGCTTGCAGCTGAAGTACATGGTGGATCCGGCTTTCCTGCGGCCCGGGGAGCACCGCTGGTTCCTGCGATACCTGGCTGAGCACAGCCTCCAGATTGACGTCTGGGATGGAGACTCCCTGCTCCATGTTGGGTCTGCTGCCATTAAGCTGGAGGTATTGGTTAGACTGAAGGTCTTTTCCCATGGCTGATAATGCTGAAGGGCCCCCTGCCTGTGTGGAGTGCTAGGGAAGAGCCCAGCTCTCCCTTTGGTCCTGTGTTGAGATGCTGTTGCGTTGTCCTTGTGTCTTCAGTAATCCCCCTGTGTAACCAAGTCTGGTGTCAGCTTGACAAGCCCCTTATCACAGGATTTGTTATCTTTTCCTCCAAAGTGATGACAAAGCATTAACTTACTTCGCCTTTTCCTGGAACTCTGACAGTATTCTAGCACTAAGCCCTGCAGAGCCAGGACATCCAGTGCTGTTCATACCCAGACCCCTTGACCTCTCTGGATCGGACTCCCCAGTAACTCATTGCACCTTTTTTGTCCTTGCCTTGGCCCCAGCCCCTGCTGCGCCAGGGCCAGACGGCCGTCAGGACCTACCACGAGCTGGAGGTGGCCACGACTGAGTACGAGCCGGACGGGGCGGTGATGGGCCGGGAGGCTCTGCGGCACGGCGCCCTGCGGCCCCTCGGTGTCCGTGTGGCTGTCAGGGGCCACCTCCACCTCTGCCTGGCCAATGTTGGTGAGAACCCACTGCTTGTGCAGCCCAAAGACTTGGGTGGGGCACACAGCTGTTACCTGCCTGAGACCCAGGCTGGTGGGGACGTCATCCTTCCCAGAACCTGCTGGCTGCTTTTATTTTATGTATTTAATTCTGTGTCCTATAAATGTGCAGTGACTCCAGGTTTTAAAATCTTATCTTTAGAGGAGAGATTAGCTCCATATAAGATATCTTAAATCGTCATTTCCATACTTTGCCTGCAAAGGGCCGATAAGCTCCTGGGAAAGAGAATCTGAGATCCACAACCCAGGGAGTGGTTTAACTCACGCCCCAACAAAGAAGAGGGAGGGAGGGAATAAGTAGAGCTGCTGTGCCAGGGCAGCCGCTGCCCTTTGATTGGTGTTTTTCCCATCCTCTTTTTTTTAAACAATTTCAAAATACTGTTAAAAGCAGGATGGCAAAGCTTGGTATCCTTTCCTGAAGGATGGGGATGGGATGTGTAGGTTGGGCAAACACCTGGTGGGTTTAGAGCCTTGTGTGGCTCCACTTGCCACAGTGTTTGTGGGAGTGGGGAGATGCAGCAGCACGTGGCCATGCTGTGGGAGGCAGAACACAGAAATGAAAGCAGGAGCTGGTCAGGGGCTCAGGATAGCGTGTACTCTCAGTGCTGCTCCATCCCTGGGCGGTGACTGTGTGACAGAACAGACTCCAGAGAGTGCGTGGGGCTCTTAGGACATCATTGGTTTCCAGATATTCCCTCCTGCTTGAGTAAATTGGCTGAACAGAGTTGCAGGGAGGTAAAAACTTGCAATAGATTTTATAACAATGAAAATGGATGGTTTCCACTTACTCCTGTCTCTGCTTGTGGCAGGTCACCCATGTGAGGAGACCCCAGAGCAGCTGGCATTGCGCTCCCGCATTGTCACTGCACCTGACAGTACTGTCACCACCCCAGGTGGCAGCTGGTGCTCCCTGAACACTCCTGGTGGTGAGTCCTGCTGGGGCCTGGCCTGTTCCCCTGTGGTTTGAGGTGGGCAGGGTCTCTGCTGCTGCAGTGCCAGCTGTGGGTCAGCTGCCCCCTCTGGTGCTCCCCTTTCCAGCCCTGCAGTATTGTGGGGTTTCAGGGGCTGCAGTATCTGGGGGGGGCCCTTCTTTGGTACCACGGTGGTCTCTCCTCACAGGTGGGAGGACGGCGTGGGCACGGAGGCTGGTGGATGTGGACAATGAGCTGGAGGCTGCACTGCGCAATCGCCGGCCAGAAGTGAGCCTGGCCCCCCAGGTCACCCTCAGTGAGGCCATGTCCACCCACTGGCTGCAACACATGCTGGTGGTGTGGCTGCATGAGGGTGCTGGTGGCAGGAGGGCATGGGGCCAGACACCTGTGGTGTCTGCAGGCTTATGGTCCCTTCCTTCTCAGCAGGGCTGGCCAAAGCAGCGTGCCTGGGACCTGCAGGTCATCGATGCCTACCGGGATCACATCAAGGGAGAGAGCATCTACCAGATGCTCAGCCAGGCCATCACAGCCACCCGCACTGTCCATGCTGTGCTGGGGACAGCTGAGTTCTTCGAGTTCGCCCTCAAGAACCCGTATGGCATTCAGCACACTGTGACCATCGAGGTCGACCACCCTGAGCTCAGGTGGGAGCTCTCCTGTGTACGTGGGGAGATGCCAGGGTGGTACCAACTCCCTCCCAGTCCTCACCAGCACCTCTGCTGCTCACTGCCCCAGTGTCATTCTGGACCCGAGGGAGTGGCGCCACTTCAAGGAGCTGACCAAGAGTGCTACACCGGTGGAGGAGGATATGTTCCATTTCCGTGATGACCTCAAGCCTCAGGTCTACCTGCGCCCCAGTGAGACTGTCTACATCCCCTTCAAGTACCAGACCTTCTCTGCAGACCCTGCTGTGGTTGCAGCACAGGTAGGCACAGGCCCCTGTTTTGAGCTGTTCCCGGTAGGAAGTGCTCCCCTTGGCCGTGTTTGCCAATGCAGAGCTGGCTGGAACACCTATGAGGAGCAGCAGCAGCCACAGTGATGCTGCACCCTGAGGGAACTCACTCTTTCACTTCGCAGGGGCCGGCTGGGCTGGGCACTGGTGCCAGTGAGAACACTCACTCCATTGGGAAGAGTGGGACAAAGCAGCCGAAGCTCATCCAGGTTAGGGAGCCAGGTGAAACACTGCTTGAGGGGCTGCATGGGAGGGAAAGAATTACTGGAAAACCCCATCCCTCTCCTGCTGGCCCCCGGGACAGGTCTCCTTCCAGGTGAGCGGGGGAAAGCCCATTGCACTCCTGCGGGTGAAGGTGGAGCCACAGCCCCATGTGGTGGACCAGACCTTCCGCTTCTACCACCCAGAGCTCACCTTCCTGAAGAAAACCATTCGGCTGCCTCCCTGGCACACCCTTCCTGGTGAGTCCGTGGTGTGTCTGGTGGGGCTTGGGCTCTTCCCTGCTAGTCATCATCCATAGTTTGTGGAGCCTTTCTGGAGGCACAGCAGCATCCTGAGTGCACATTGCTGCTTCCTCACCCCTTCATGGCCCTAGGCTCCTCGCATGCGCTCTGTCCATCTTTTTTGTTAACTTCAACCTAAATTCCCTACACCTGCACATCTTGTGGTTTGCTGCTAATCTANGTTAACTTCAACCTAAATTCCCTACACCTGCACATCTTGTGGTTTGCTGCTAATCTAGCATGAGGGGTTCTGTGTGCAGCTGTGTGGGGCACAAGGGACAGCCACAGGCAGAGGAAAAGCTGAAGGTGGTTTCCTTGGTCCCTTGTCCACAGGCACGCCTGTGGGGGTGCCGGGCGGGCAGCCTGAGATGTTCGTTCGCTGCAGTGACCCCGACATCATTTGTGAAACCAAATCCTTGGTATGTTACACTTCGACATTGCTGTTCCTCCCATCCTTCTCCTGCAGATTGTTTGGGCTGGCAGAGAGCTGCCAGTGTGGGTGCAACCACAGAGAGCATCCCTGTGTACCAGCCTGTGGCAGTGACACAGTGGCAGCAATGAAACTGGAATTGCTTTGTATTCCCAGTTAAAAGGAGCTGCATTGTTTTGGCGGGGGAGGCTGAGCATTGCCCCTTATCGCATCATGCAGCAGCCTGCGCTCGCTTGTTCTTTTGAGCAAGTACCAGATGATTCAGACGCTGGGGAAAAGCAGCCTTTTGTTGGGCTGGGATAGACCTTTCTGCTGCTTGGGGTATCCACAGCTGTTGGCAGCACGTGGTGGGACGGTGTGTCCTTGGGGTGCACAGCAAAGCCTGTCCCTGCTGAAGGATGCTGGTGTAGTGGGGCAGCTCCATATCCAGCCCTGCACCATCCCACTCCCTCCCTGAGCAGGGCTGGCTCCACAGCAGGAAGGGGTGGAAGGGAAAAATAAGCTTGGGCATGTCCATGCAAATGGCGACGAGGGATAGTTGCTAATTGCTGTTGCGGAAATGCGTTAGTATGGTAATTGGATTAGGGCTTGTTAGAAAACTTGCGGAAAATTTGCCAAAATTTGATTACAGATACAGACCTGGAATGTGATAGTCATTTGTATCCTCTTTTGTAATTAAAAATACTGGGAGAGCTCAGCCAAGCTGTATAATAACTTAATAATGTAGTTTAACGAGGTACCGAAAGCATCTGCTTTCATAAGGGAGTTGGTGGTAGTTCCCACATTAATGGGAAGACACCCCTGGGGTCCTCATTAGCTGGTCAACTGCTGGGACAATGCTCTGTTTTCTATGCAGGGGCCTGGCGAGCCACAGGACATCTTCCTCAAAGTAGCCGGAGGACCAAGCCCGCAGATCAAAAAGTTCTTTGTTGCTATTTATACGTAAGTAGGAAGACCCCAAAAGGGTGGGGAACATTGACTCCCATGTTGTGTGGTGAGCCCTGTCTGTCTGTCCGTGCACAGGGACGCCTGGCTGGCAGCACCTGTCCAGATCTGGCAGTTCTACCTGCACTCGCTGCAGCGCCTGGACGTTGCCTGCACGACTGGGCAGCTCACCCGCCTCTCCCTGCTGCTGCGTGGCACCGCGGCCCCACGGAGGGTGCAGGCCTTCACCTCCCACCCCCAGGAGCTGGAGGTAACCCCTGTGGTGGGCTGGGGGCTGGCTGGCCTTGGTCAGCCCAGAGAAACCCCCTCTGGAAAGCAAAAGACAACCCACGCGGAACTGTGAACAACTGAGAGCCGTAAAGCGTTTGTGATAATTATCTTTTGATTAGAGCTGTCATGTGTAGGATCATTGGCGCGAAACCCCGGAGGGCAAATTATCTGCGTTAATGAGACTGTCTGAAGACTCACAATTTCTTTAGAATTCGTTCGTCCATAATTGGAAATGTGAATAATAAAAGGCAGAAAAACTCCATTGCTGTCCTGTAAAGGAAAGGCAAAAGCTCCCCAGGCAAAGCCTGTGTGGGGGAACCCCTGGACTGGGGAGGCCCTGGGTGTTCCCAAGTGGCTCTTGTCCTGCCTGACATGGAATAGGGGTACAGGTTTTTAAGAGCAATTGGGTCTAGTTGATGTTCCAAGCTGATCTTTTCAGGGCTGTGATTAGCCATTGTGGGTGGATGTACCTCCAAGGTGTTGTTCCACAGGTGGATCCAAAGGGTGCCTTCCTCCTTCCTGCCAATGGCATTCAGGACCTGTGCATCGGCGTGAGGCCACGGCGCGCTGGCAGCAAGTTCATCTACCTCAACCTGGTGGATGTGGAGTCCCACCAGCTGGTGTCCTCCTGGCTGCTCTGCCTGTCCTGCAGGCAGCCTCTCATCTCCAAGGTACGGCAGCTCTTGCCACTGGGAAACGTGGTGATGGCGCTGGATCAGTGGTCTCAGTTCAGCCAATAACCTGGGGCTGCCTCCTGCTTCTTCCTCTCTTTCCATCTGTGTTTTTTTTGGCACTTGCCACCATAAACACACATTTAGCCCTTGGGGTACTTGAATAATCTCACTGAAGCCCCTGGTAAAATGTCTTTTAGGCTGTTTTGGAGGCAGCCCCACGCTGAGGAGCGGCAGCTCGGAAGTATTCCCAGTTGTGAAATTAGAGCTGCAGCATGCTGCTTTCGATTAGCGCTGTGCTGGCAGAGGCTTGCCTCAAAGACAGAAAATTAGATTTCCTGGCTAATGTGTTCCTTCTAAAAATGTTTTCCCAAACCCCTTGGTACTGGGAAAGGTTCAGATTGGCATTTACACCGATGCCCCATTGTCCTGCCACATGCTGCTTGTGCTATGGGGTGTTAAGAGAATCAGAGTAGTTGGGCCTGGAAGGGGCTGTTCAGGGTCATGAAGTCCATCTAGTTATCTGAGCACCACAGCTCGTCCTGGGAATGGGAAGGAGCTGGCTAGTCTCCGCTGCTCCCCCAGCCCTTTGTTCTTCGCACTCGTAATTAATTGTTGCTGCTTTTGATCAAAGGTGGGTTCTTTCTGCTAGCTGGCAGAGCAGATGTGAGGTGTGAGAGGGGAGGGCAGTGTGTGGGAGGCAATTCTCTCTGGTGGGTTTGGGGGAGTGCCCGTTGTTGCTGCTGCCCACCCTGCCATCTGTGCCGCCTTGCCATGGCCCCCGCTTGCCCCCACAGGCCTTTGAGATCTCACTGCCTGCGGGAGGTGGGAAAGGCTGCAACAAACGTATCACCTACACCAACCCCTACCCCTCGCCCCGGCTCTACTTCTTATGCACCAACCGCCCCGACCTGCTGCAGTTCAAGGAGGATTCCTTCGAGGTATGTCCTGCTGCCAACACTCCCCCCTTGTCAGGCCCCTCATCTGGCCAGGCCAGGCGATGCTGGGTGGGTGCTGGCTATGAGGGACACTCTGGCCAGGGGAAGGTGGGCACATGAAGGGGCCTGGCCAGCTGCTGCTGTGTCCTCAGATCCTCTCTCCCTCAGGTGGCTGGAGGGGAGGTGTACACCATCGGCCTGCGCTTTGCCCCAAGCCAGACTGTGGGTGAGGAGGAGATCTTGATCCACATCAACGACCATGAGGACAAGAACGAGGAGACCTTCTGTGTGAAGGTCCTGTACCAGTGAGGCCACTTGCTCATTACTGCAAAGCTGCAGGTTCCTGTGCCAGCCCAGCAGCCTCATCAGCACCGCCTCGGGGGTGCCTGTGTTTGTCTGAGGGTGGTCATGACCCCCATCCCCTGGCTGTCACCTTGCCAGGCTGGGGAGTGTCTCTGTCACTGGGATCCCCAGGCATTGCCGTGAGTGCTGATGGTGCCACGTGGCTCCAATCTGCACAAATCGAGACGAGTGGATGTGTTTGTTACGGCATTTTGTGACTGCAGGATCTGTATTTTTGTTAAGCGTGATGATATTTTAGGCACTTTGAATCTTTTTTTAACTTAAAAAGTTCGCAGATTTGATTCTGCGGAATATTTTTAAAGTATTTTATATTCAACGGCGAGTTTCGTACGCACTAAGGCGGTTTTACGGGATTTTTGATACTTTTTACTCATCCTTGATCCATAAAAATTGCTGTGCACAACTGTCAGAGTGTGGCAGCATTTTCTTCTTGGGGAGGTGGAAATCCTCAGCATCCCTGTCCTGTAGCGATGAGTCCTGGAAGTCCCCTGTGTCACCCCCATCCCCTGGAGCGTCCTGGGGGTCAGGGCAGGGACTGTAAATGGGACTGGGAGGGTAGGGCAGCCCACCAGCTCTGCTGCCTCACTCTCCACAGGCCTGAGGCTGGTGAATTAGTGGCCCCGATAAAGTCTGGTGCTGAGTTCCTCTGCCTCCCTCACACTGATGGGAAATGACAGCTCATATTTTAGAAATGATTATACTGTCTGCAGCACAGAGAGGCCCCGAAGTTGGGTTATTAAAGTAGATTAGCTGAATAATTTTTATTACATTTTCACACAACGATATGTCTTGAGGCTTATGAATGAGCTGGTGCTGTACCTGCAGCACAGGCAGCTCAAGTGGTGAATGATGTGCCAGCATTCTCAGAGGGTGCCAGCACAGGGACTCGAGCTGAGCTGGTGCTTGAATGGTGCTGCCTGCTCCTCTGCAGCACATGTCTGTGGCCCAAAACCTACAGAACTGTCATTAAGAAAAGCTGATAAAACTTTCCCTGTAGGAAATGTAAGTGCCTTGTGTCCCAGCTACTTGGCATTATGGCTGTGGCCCTTGCAATTGCTGCTGCTGCTGCCTCTCAAACTCAAGAAGCGTGGGGGCAGCTTCCTGGGTTCCCACTTGTTAATGAAGTCATCCCTGCTAATGACAATGAACTCAAGCACCCGTGCCTGGCATGCAACTTGGTGTGCTCTTCGCATTTGCATTCATGTCAGGAAGGAAAGTGGATTCCAGTAATGACAGAATTAATTTGCCCTAAAAATCTTGGTTTGTGTTTCATCACCAAGGTGTGCAGGGAAGCCCTTTCTGTGGATTCAGTAATAATACTTGGGGGTATTGTCCCTCTTGGAGCAGATGCAGATGAGACCTTCTGGGGACTGGAGTGTCACTGCCTTGGCAAAGGCATTGCTGGAACGGCAACAGAGGAATAAGGAGAGCAGGAAAACCTGGCCCCAGCACCCAGGCTAGGGATGGGGAACTAAAAAATGGCAACTAGTAATGAGAGAATAAGGTAAAAAAAAGAAAAACCAACATAGGAGCTGGAGGCAAAGCTCCTGCAGCAGCTGAAGGCCCTGGGGAAACCAGGTCTCAGGATGCCCAAGCCTCAGCAGGGTTTGCCACCAACCCAAACTTTTAAACCCAGCTTGTTTTCCCCGTTATGAGGAGGAAATTGCGACTGCCTGAGAACCCTCTAATTAAACAAAGCCTCACCATAATATTTGCTGGGAGCTCGCCAGCCCTGTAATATGACATTACCGGGCATCTTTATTAGCTGAAATGAGTATTTAGTGCTTCTGCCAAACTGAAAGCTGATTGAGGTGCATGGAAGCAACACGACGGCATCCAGCAAAGGCTCCTGCAACCTGCTGGCAAGGCAGCATCATGCTGGGGGCTTTCCACTGAGACAAACCCTTTCTTGGTTATTTCCATGTCACCCAAATCCAGCCCAGCAGCCCAAGTGTGGGAGTTTGGGAGGTTTTTTCCCTGTTTCTCCCACTTGTCTCTCTGAAAGTGCGTTACCGACTTGATAAAACCTGATTTAATGGTTACAAAACCCAGAGATAAAGCTGCTCTTAATGGATTTCTTTAAGATCAAGGCTGTCAAATAGGAGGCTCAGAATCCTTTCTACGGTGAGAGCGACTATATTAAGTGCACTCAATCACACCCAGGCGAAGGTTCCCTAAGTGAGACACTGGCTGGAGGAAATGCATTTTATTAGCGTCTCGGGGGAAAGGAGTCTGGCAGGAGGGATGAGGAGCCTCTGAGCTGCAAGTGGCTGTGCTCCCGTTCAGCTGCAATGGATGGACTGTGAAGGACTTTGCAAAGCACGTCCTCACTCCCTGGCTGGTCCCGTAGGGAGGAGGGTGATGGGTGCCATGGTGACATCGCAGGAGCTGGCCTGAGGGAGAAGAACCCCCAGGGAAGGATGTTCACCTGGGAATGGTGCTCACAAAACACACCTTAAAATCCACCCTATGGAGCTCAGCTCTTGCAGATGGAGATCACTCTCCTGTGAGGGAGAGTGGGGCATCCAAGGGAGTGGTGCTCAAAGGGCTTTTGGGGTGTCAGATGGGACTCACTCCAGCCAAAGGGAGGGGTGAAGGAGAGAGGCTTTGGCAGCCCTGGGCAGACCAAAGCTTAAAACACAGATTAGTTTTTCATAACAATTCACAGCTCCATAATGAGAAATCTTCAGCAGTTCTAAACTGCCGGTTGCTTTTAAATCATTTCCCGTCTTTCTGTCTCAGGCTTGACATTTGATGATGAATTGAGTCTCTGTGTTCATTTACCCACTGATTTACTGTACGGAGGTGGGAAACCGCATCCACCTTAGTGAAGGTCAACACAGAGCATTTGCCTGTAATTTCCAAATACTATTAAGGTTTTTAAATAAACTGTATGGGTGCTGTAGGCAACGAAGGCCCCTCTTGCAAGGCTGATGCTGCAGCGGATTCTTCTGGGTGGTGAGAATGGGTTTGTGGGAGCAAGAGTGGATCACTTGGCTTGTCAGCATGAGGGTACATCAGACAAATTCATATTTGATTTTAGGGACACAGTGATCTGAGCACTGACAGCTGCTCCTCACCTCCCAGCCCAGATCAGCATCAGGTTCTCATCCTGCTTTCCCGTGGCTTGATAAACGCTGCACTCATCCCTGGGAAGTTGGAGGGAGGTGCCCCATGCCTTCCCCTGAGATGCTGGCTTTGTCTCCTGCTGCAAGACCCGGTTGTTTGCGGCTGTGAATCTGTTTGGCGGTGTGAGCAGGAGGTTCGGCTGTGCAAATGTCACGCAGATCTTATCTCAGGGGAGACATTCTTCAGTAATTACAGTAAATGAAAAGTCCTGGAAGCAAAGCCTTGGAGGTTGCAGCCTTCTGTTTGTCTCCAAAGTCTGAAGTAAGCGTGGAGGGAGCTGGGACCAGGAGGTGCTGGTGGCTGCAGTCCCCGTGGTGTGGGGATGGTGTCAGGGTTTGCCTTTACCCAGGTCGCAGGCAGCAGGATGCTCTGAGCTCTGCCTGCATCAGCCATCTGCCCCCTTGCTGCAAATTAATAAGCAAATTCAGAAAAAAATCAAAAAACAGTCTCTCTATGGATAATTTGTGCACAGAAAAGGGGCCAAACGAATTAAATAAATCATTTGCTGCTACACTGGTCCCATTTGATTCCCTGCCTTTCACAGCAACTTTTCAAGCCTAATGGCATCAGATACCCTTTTGGCACCCATTTTCAGAGCCACAGCCCCCCCCTGCTGCTCCTTAATGCAGCTCATCTCCTGCCTATGGCTCCCAGGGCCTCTGCCAAATCAGCACTTCAAATTAAAGTCTTCCCCACCTCTCCCTGGTTTCCATGGAGATCCAAGTAGATGCTCCCTTCCTTCTTCCTCTTGAGCCGATGGAGAGGCCTCTCCTGGGGATGGCCCTTGGGGGGCCTGGGAGTCTCTGAGCATCCAGCAGTTTTGCAGCTGGCTTTGCCATGTGCAGCCACTGGCAGACCTGGTGGCTTCAGTCCTGGTGCACTGGTGACCCTGTCCCAGTGCCCCATTCTGCAGTGAAGCATCCCAGGCATGCCAGGAACAGGTTCCCAGCGTAAGTTTTCCTCCCGTGTTGGAGCTGATCCACCTGACTCCCCAAGGAGCTGGGCCAGCAGAAACTCTTCTCTGGTGGGAATGAACTCCACAGCTGGATAAGGACCAGGCTGGTTTGTTCATAGCACCTTTATCTAAACTATAAGTAGAGTTCTGTAGTCTGCACACAGATTTCCCAAGCACTGCCTGGAGCTGTTTGGCCAAGGCTATTCCAGCAGTGGGAGTGGTGGTGGGAATGTCCTTGCACGTGTAAGTGAATGGGCAAAGAGCTAAGAGATCTAAGGAATGACAGTAATTATGGAACAGAATTATTATTAATGTACTAATTTACCTGGGAGCCAGGCTGTATGTAATTACACTCTGGGATCATGATAAGGTTAATGCATTTACCTTCCCAGGTATTTATGGACACTTTGAATTGTTCTCTCTATGAGAACCACGTGTGCATGTTCCTGGCCAAGTGGATCTGGCAGCTGAAGGGGACACGGGGAGGTTTGCTGCTTTTTGCTAATACTGCTCACAGGGGGGATTGGGACAGCAATGACCCTGGCTCTGTGGCCCTGGGGAATCCCAGGGGATGCTCACCAGAGGGGATTCATTCTGCTCCTTCCCAGAGCCTCTTGGATCATGGCCAAATGAATTTTCTGTGGTGTGTATGTTTGAGGGAAACTGTCCTGGGAGCCACCAGCAACTAGCATTTGGCTGCCTGGAAATCCTCCCAACCTTTGGGCCCAGCAGTGCTGCAGCAGCCACCCAGGCTGCCAGAGGGTTTGTGCTTAACAAATCAGAACTTTGCAAACACCTCAGAAACTTTCCAATGCTGGCAGAAAGCCTCTACCTGTGAGGATGCTGTTCCCCACACCAGGTCCACGTGTGTCCTTTGTCAGTCGCTGCTCAAACTGCTGTGGACATGGGTGCCCCAGAAATGCCAGGCTGGAGCAGGGCTGCTCACCCGCACGGCAGTGGGTGGGAGAGCCCAGGGGCTGCTGCCACTGCGGTGAGCATCGCTTTGGCACGGGTGTGAATGAGGAACAAGCAGGGCAGGATCACACAGACCTCAGAGTCCCCCTCCTCAGGGATGTTCTGGCTTCTCCCCAGCGCCTCGGGAGCTCCCTGCCCTGCTCAAGCCCACCTTTATTAATGTCAGACTGGGAAATATCAGCGGGGTTTGCTGAGCATCCCACGGCCCTGAGCCCTCCCGGCTGCCAAGCCCGCGCACGTGGAGCCGCCCGCTGGCGGGCCAGCCGTGCGCGGCCACCGAGTGTCACCGGGGATATTTCTCCTGGTGTCACATGGGGAGGACAGCAGCAAGATGTGGAAGGTCAGCGCAGCCCTAAAAATATGTCTCTGCCTGCGTACAGCTGTATTTTTGGCTTCTTCAGTATCTGACAGACATGCTGCTAGTGAAAGGCCGGAGAGGCCAGGGCACAAGTGAGGGAAAGGTTTAATAAGGTTACGGGAGGCCTTGAGGACCCCTTGGTTTGGTCTTTTGCTGATTTACAGGGAAATAATATGTGAGTGGCTCAGGGGAGCCCAAGGCTCCCTCTCCACTGCAGACCTCTGCAGCAGGGAGGTCAGAAAGGGAACTGCTGGAGAGGAGCTAATGAAGCCCAGCAGCATCGCAAATATTTCTCCAGAAATCAATGCAAAGGTTTATTCCTCTCTTTAGAGAAGGGGAAGGGGAAAAGGGAGGGGAAAAGGAAAGTAAAAGGGAACTAGATGGGAAAGGGGATATGGAGAGGAAGGAGAAAGGGAAGGGGATTCTGAGCTGCCTGTCAGGACTGTTTAATTGCATCATGTAAATCCATTCTTACAACAAACATAAGTTTGAATTATGTGTGTTATTTTTGCAGACTGCTTGCACATGGCTGAATTTCATGATGACAGAAGTGAGTTACTGCACAGGGTTATGCAAATGAAGTACTTAATTAAGTAGGAGTCATACAAAATAAATTACAGATCCACCAAATGCCCTCTGTTCTTCCTCTGAGTCCAGGTTGCTTCCAAGTGATCCTCTCCTCACTGAGAAACTTCCTAGTCTGAGAGTGCTGCTTCCCCCTCTTTGCTTGAGAGGAGCATGGAAGGAGGCATCACCCTCCTTGGAGCATCCCCCAGAGACATCTCCATCCCATCCCATCCCATCCCATCCCATCCCATCCCATCCCATCCCATCCCATCCCATCCCATCCCATCCCATCCCATTCCATCCCCACCAGCATGATGCTCTGCCATGCCACCCACCATTCTCCTTCCTCCAGCCCCATAAATCACCTTCGAGGGCTCCTCATACGTTATCAGGCCCAGATGTTTCCTGCTGTTTGCTACAAATGTTAATTATCTCCTAATTACTTCTAAGCAGAGGCTGAGCTGGCAGAGAGCGGGGAGAGAGCCAGCCAAGGGCATTTACAGCCCAAGGCAGTGGGACATGGAGCAACAGCTGCTTCTAGCAGGGAGTTGGTTGGAATTCCTTATTATTCCTCCTGATTCCAAATACTTATTGACGAGTTCCCTGGGCAGTGCCCCAGGATGGAGATGCTCAGTGGGGATGCAGGATGTGATGGTGTGGAGCCCTCTCTCTCTCAGGCACCAGCACTTTTGTCAGCCTGCAACATCTGGATTCTGGTGGTGGCCACAGAACCTATTCCAGGGACTTCATGGTTGGCTGCAGAGATGGAAAGCTGATGGGCTCAGGTGTTATTGGAAAGCTCCTTTGAAAGTGGGGAATGGCTTCTTTGGGGGAGCTGCAGCCCAAATTCAGCCATCTGTGACTCGGTGCATCCAGCATGTCCCCAAACTGTCCCCAGTGCCATACCATCTCACCATGGCCATTGTGCTTGTGCTACTGCTTTGGTCCCACACAGGGACTGGGCAGAGCATCACTGGGATGGCCCCTCCATGACTGGAAAAGTCTCAGCTTTGGCATCATGGGGTAAAAGCATTTCAAAAGCCCCAACCCAAGCCAAACAGAGTGAGCAGGAGAACAACTTTGTGGAAGGTTTATTTTTAGCTCTCTCCAGTGTAAAAAACAATTAAAGAAAGTGTCAAACCCCGCTCCCGAATGCGAAAAGCTGGAAGCCAAATGTCACCCCAGCTTTGATCCCCTTGGAGGCAGCAATGCTGCTATCAGTTTAGAAGCATTAATTTGCATATTCATGTCCCCTAATTTGCTCTTCGGGAGTTGGAGTCTTTCAGTTAATGAAGAAAGTCTTCCTGTGCATGCAGAGGAAACCTGGAGTCTGTCGCAGATGCTCTGGGAAAAATAATCAGACACAAGAAATTGTCCATCCCAAGGGAAAGGGTGTCCAAACCAAAAAACTTTGCAAAGGCCAAACTCTCTTTCCTGCATGCCCAGGGGATGGGGTGAAGGGGCCACCAAGTCCCCAGTGCCAGGATGTGCCTAATTCAGGTAATGCTGGGAGGGATAATGGGAAGGGGATGATGAGGAGAATGTTGAGGCAGCTGGAGACCTACTTCCCTGTACAGCAACAATTGAACCATGGAATGGGAATGGGTTGGTTTTGGGGAGTATTGGGCACCCAGGGACCCACCAGGACCATCAGGAACTGTGTCGGGAACCAAAGGGCTGCTGGTGGCAACTGGCCAAGCAGGCAGCGTTATCAACCACACTGCCAAGTGATGTGTCCCTTCTGCTCACCCTTAATTCAATTTCTTTCAGCAACACAATAGCTCAGTTTTATGTCTGCCATTCATCAAGAATTAAACTTATTGCCATCATTGTTGGCAGGGTATTGATTCTGAGATGGCACTGAGGCTTGCAGGAGGTGGCGACTGCTCTGCATCTGCAGCACACCCTCTCCTCAACCCACAAATAGGAACACAGGAAACCCCCATGCCTGTATCTGTTGGAATTAATGGGATGTGCAGGGATCCTGTGTGACCACAGGATGTCATGGGAGTTTTCCGTGGCTTTGGAAGGCCAGCATTGAGAAGGGGGCTGGGCTTAGGGAGTGAGTGACCAGGAGCTTCACCCTCTGTCATCCGCCACTGTTGGAGCAGTCACAGTTATATCAGGACAAGTCTTGGATCATGCAATGCCCTTTATTCCTCATGGTGCCTGGAGAGCTCCTTCTACCTGCTCTGCCGAGGGCTGCAATTACAGCTTTGTTGTCAGTAGCAGATAAAGGGGAGAAAGGCTGGGTTAAGGCTGCTGCCCCCGGCAGGAGCCGTGCAGAGAGAGGGAGTTTCTGGAAGGAAGATGTGCCCCTGCTTTGGCCAGAGCTGGACTGTCAGAATGACCCTGCCAGCTTAGCACTGTGTGCCAACAATGGGGCTGGAAAAAAGCAAACCAGAGCACTGTTTCCCAGAGATGCAAGGAATCATGGAATCCCGGAATATTTTGTGTAGGGAGGGACCTTAAAAATCATCCAGTTCAACACCTCTGCCACAGGCAGGGGCACCTTCCAATAGACCAGGTTTTTCCAAGTTCCACCCAATCTAGCCTTGAACACTTCCAGGGATGGGTATCCCAGGTTAATATTGTGTGACACTGAGCTGAGGAAACACTTCCCAGCATTTTGTTGTGTCGCATGGCTCGTTAGCCTCTGGTGTGGTTAACCTCTTGATGGTTTAGCATTACTAATTCCTTTGGTAATTACAGCAATAACAATAATCCTGGGAAGCTTGTTGGGCTGCAGTGCATGTATATGCTGCTCTGTTCCATGCAAATTCCCCTTGGGAAGTGTGGCATTTAATGGGACCTGTCTGCCTGGTGGGAAACTCCTGTGGGATAGTGAGTGCTGGGCTGGTGGGCAGCAAGGCACAGCACTGTGATGGCACTGAGAGCAGAGCTGGTTGGTGGGTAGCTCCTCTAACCCTGTCTGCCCCAATGAGGGTTACACTGCTGGACTTTTTCTGGGAAACTCCTGCCCTAGCTGAATCCCAGATTTCACTGAAAGTTGGGAATTTCAGCCTGAGCTGCAGGACTCGGTTTGAGTGGTAACGTCAGAGGCGAGTTTGCTGCACTGCGTTATCTGCCTCTTACATCAGCTCCCCCTAAGAAATCACAAAGCAAAAAATCTTCCCCATTCTTTTCTTTCAGCAAATGCATTTTAAATAAATTACAGGATTAAAGAAGTTTAAAGTTTAATCGGCTCCCCCATTGTGCTTGAGTTCAAAAGGAACATTTATCAGGCGTGAGGTTGGGCCGCAGTTCATCTGTGCTGCTGGAAGATTTTTAATTTGCTCAACTGGAAACGATGAGAAGAGTTGATTAGATGGAAACTGTAATTTATTCCCAGCTGTCAGCAGTCCCAGCACCCTCAGAGAACTGGAACCTTGGGGCAGCCACAGCAGCCCTGTTCCCTCTGGGATTGGTCTGGGGTGGCCCTCACCAGACCTGAATGTGTTTGTGGCCATGGCTGATGGTGTGGGTCCTTGTGCTCCATGAATCACTCTCTGTCCAAGAAGCTGGGTGAGGAAGACTGTCACATCAGCGACATTCCAGGGAAAAGCAGCATCATGGTCCGAAGCATCCCAGGGCAGGAATCAGGCTCCCTTCTGTATTGCTCAGCTGCCTCCCAACACATCTGGATTCTGCCACTGTGTGCTGGAGGAGCAGCTCCCTAAATGCCTCTGATGTCTCCAGCCCCTCAGACAAAGGATGCAGTGCATGAAGCCAAATCCACTTTATTAGTGTTATCGAGGAAGTGAAATCCTTTTCCATAAGTGGTTCTGTGTCATTAACAGCAAAATAAGCAACTGCTGACAGCCAGGCTGCTCTGGAGAGCAAGCCCACATCCATCCTAGAAAGTGGGACATGCCAACATGGTGATGTCCCCTTTCATCTCTTTTTTCCTCTCCTGCCAGTCCACTGGGGACCCTGGGAACACTGACAGCAGCGGCAGCGGCTGTGGAAGAGTTAAGGGTCTGTGTTTTACACCACCACTCTTCCTTCTCAGGGAAGACAAATGATTCATTACGTTCCCCATCATTTTCGCTGATGCCTGGCTGCCTCCCGTTGAGATGTTGGGCCTGCGCCACGCAAGTCGTTAGCCTGATCCCCAAGAAGAGCCGTGGAGAGCCGTGTTCCATATTTGTCTGTGGTGGCTCCTGCCAGGGGCAAACCAGCATGATCAGCTCTAGTTTTCTTTCAGATCTTCACAAAAATGCCAGCACACAGAGATGTGGCATGAGAATATCACAGTGACGTCTGGTTTTTCCTGGGCAAAGCAGAGAAAACTGTGGCTGCAAGAGGTTTTGCAAGTGGGTGGATGAAGAAGCTGCCCCTGCCAGCAGGCACAACTGGGATGGTCACAGCCTGCCCATGCTGAGGGTTTGATGTGGGTACTGCTACCATTCAGTCTCCCTGAAGGTAAATATCCAACTCATCTTCTCCTGGGTAGTATTTGCCTCTCAGATCCATGGATGATAGTATTCAATTTAGCCAGAGTCAGGCAGCTGCAGGCAGGGTGGTGCAAACTGCTTCCCAACAGTCGGAGCTGTCATGCTCCTCACAGCAAGAGGCAGACAGAGATCTGTCAGGAAACCATGGTCTGAGTTCTGATGGCAGAGCTTTTGGATAAAATTGCTCCATTTTCACTCACCAGAGTGGCCCACTGGTGAACTGCATGTAGGACTGCAAGTAGGACTGTGAGTAGGACCATGAGTGGGACTGCACACGGGTTGGAGGATGAGAGTGATATTTGTAATGAAGCCTGTACCCAAATCCTGAAGTTTTTCAGACAACACAAGGAAGCTTCATTTTGGACATGAGTCAGACAAGATCATCCAGATTCATGGGAGCTGTGGGAGTCTCCAGCACCGATGGGATCAGCAAGGAACCACTGTGCTGAGTGAGGTCTGGGTGTGAACCGTGGGATGATGACAGTGCCAAGCAGTAAGAGGGCTGATGTCCACAAAGATCCAAGATGCCAGTGCAGATCCTACAAGCCCATGTGCTCCCCAGCACATTCTGGAGCCCAGCCCTGCCTGGGTGGAACATGTTTCTGGCTGGGAGAGGCATGGCATTGACAGGGTATCAGTATCAACACGACCAATGAATGCATAAAGAGGGATGTGTATTTTAGCTTCTTGCCACAGGGATGTGTTATTCCTGCTATTGTGTTATTCCTGTTAATATTTTTAACAGTCCTCTCCTGCTCAGAGGCACTGGGGCTTGAAGGGAAGCAAAAATGGCTTGGCTTAAGGCACTGGGCAGAGAAGTGAAAGTTGCTGTGACTGCTGGGGCAGAAAGGGAGAAATTCATGATGGAAAAAAGGGATACTCTGCCTTTGGCACTGGTGATGACCCTGGTACCAGCTGGGACAGCAGCCCCTCAGCAGGCCCTGCAGCATTTTGCTGCAAGCAGTGCTGGCTACAAACATCAGGAAGGAGCTGGCTCCCTGCATGGCACTCACTGGTTTATTTTGATAGGCAGGAGCCATTCCTGTTCACAGCCGTTTAATGTAATGTGGGAATTGGTAATTTGGGATTGTGGCTGAAATCACTTTTGAATACATAAAACATAAATACAGCAAAAGTGGAGAAATGAGCCATAACTCTCCCTAATGGAGCCCCGGCCTCTCTGCTTTCTGTGGCACAGGGAAAAATGGTCCCACTATTTTCGACCATTAATTCTGTCTCGGCCTGAGCCGTGCTGCTCCTGGTTTCCCGAGCACTTTTTACGAAATAATGAGGCTATTTATTAGCAGCAACGAGGCTGCACAGAAAAAGGTGTTGAGATAGTTTCTATAGTAACTCCCAGTGAAAACATTTGGTGCTCAACCGTCCGAAGCTGTTCTGCTGCCCCGACTGCGGGCGAAAGGAGGAGCCCCAGCTCAGGTCTGACCATGGAGCCCTGCACACCCCTTTCTTCATCCCTTCCAGGACCCATATGACAGGCTTCATGTGAGAGGATGCAGGAGAAGCTACATTGTCATTTTGGGGTTTATTTGGCAACATTTCCCTGAGAAACCCCATTGTGCAGGTGGGATAGGAAGTGGGATCCTGCTGACCTGATGCTGGGTTGCTCAGTAAGGGTATGTCCAGCAGCCTCATGCACTGGCTCTCACAGCCCCTGGGATGAAACCAAACAGCTCTTCTCTCTCCCTGTAGCATCTTCCTCTCATCTTTCTCTGCTGTAAGTTGCATTTTCACTGGGCATTTAGTGTGTATTCACAACTCCCTCCTCGGAGGAGGAGAGGACCAGGAGTGGAGGGGGATGGCCTAGTACAGGCTCGTGAGCATCCTGAAACTACCCAGGAGCAAGTCACTCTGGCTGGAAAGAAGCACTTGGGACTCACGTTGCTCTCTGCATTACAGCAGAATTTCCAGGAGTAATTGGATTTGGCCATTCAGTTATTTCCTCAAATAACAGAAAACTCAATTGTTCGCATTCGCCAGTTGGATGCCACAGAAACTAAGCACAAATTCCATTGTTCTTAAGCACAGTTCTACAAATGGTTTGTATTGAGTAATACAAACAGTATTGCAGTAACTCCCCAGCACTGCTCAATTCCTGTGTTCCAGCACATGGAATGACCAGGCAGCCTGTCTGAATACCCACATTTTGATGCCATACAGCTCTGTATGAGTGCTGAATAAATTCCAGGAAAGCAGGGGTACCTGCGGATTAAGAGGAGACTAAATTTACTGAGGAAACAGTTACTCACTTGGCCCTATCTGGCAGCTGGACAAACAGGGCTTGAGAAAGGAGGATAAATCAGTCCCAACCCGTCAGTGTGTGCTGGGGGAGCAGAGCATCTCCCATCCCCCGCCAAATCGTTATTAAAGCTGGCAAGCCATCATGAGAAATAAAGATTTATCGTGGCGTAATTTCCCAGGAGGGACAGAGATTAATGCCGAGGAGAGGGGAACCAGCAGCCGTTTTCTGTTTGGGTAGCGGATGAGCTTTTTGCTCCCTGGGGCTCTCTGCTCCTGTGGGGAGCCAGCAGCAATCCAGCCAGGGATGTGGCCTCAGGGCTCCATCCTAGCCCCACTGGCATCCAGCCCATCCTGGGGATACATCCCAGGACACCTCTGCCGTTTTCCTTCTAAAATTTCTTAAATATCCTTCTTAAATTTTACCCTTTCAAGCCATGCAGCCTCTGTCAAGGGGCTCTCCGTGCACCAGCACGACCCCCGCACTTTGCACGGAGCACAGGGAGAGGAGGAACACAAGGAAAGCTGCAAAGATGAGGGACAGTGTAGTGCTTTAGTGTCTTTTACAAAGATAAATATAAACTGTGGACTGAAGAAACTGAGTCATACAGAGACTCTCACAAAAGGCCTCTATTTTTGTTGCTGCTTTGCCTGGACATGTCACGGGAGGAGGGAAGGGAAACGGTAACGCACTTTTCAATTTTGGCTGCAGAATTTTCATCATTATAATTTCAATTAAAATTGCTCTTTGAAGCAGTTTGTCTTCAGGCTCAGCCACACGAATCTTTGCTTTCATGAACGTGGAAAACTTGAAAAATAAAAATGACCCTATTTTATCCAGCCCTGGTTTCAAGGACACGGCTCATGCTGAAGCACAGTGGCAGGATGGGATGGAATGGGATGTGGAGTGTGGTGTTCAGGCTCTGGGACCATCCCTGGCTTGCTCCAGTGCAGAGAATTGCTCCTGGAGCAAGGGCAATGCTTGCCCCAGCATGATGCTGAGTGAGGTACACAGAGCCCCATCACTTCCTACCTTATGCAGAGTTAAATGATGTGGAGCTGCCAATGCCTCTTTGGATTTGAGCAGTGCCCAGTGTGCGATGGGGCAGCCACAAATTGATGGGAGCCTTTGGGGATGGCAGAACGACAGGTCCTTGCTGCCAACACTCACCAACCTCTCCTGTCTCTGCTGGGATTTCAGGATGGGCTGTGAACACCTATGAGGCGGAGATTATGCAACGCTTCGGTAAAAACAACTGATGTTCAACACTAATTTATGGATATACCAAATTATCTAATGCAAATGTGAATAGGATTTACAAAGAGATATCAGAGAGGCACCTACAATCAAGTCAATCTGCTTTGCAGAAAAGCAGAAGACAGAACGTGGAAAAGGAGCCCAGTAATTTATGCATTTGCGTGTCCCATTCCGTCCTCAGGAACGTGGTTACCAGTTCCTGTGCCTGTCCTTCATAACTGCTCCCAATGTCATCTTTTTAATGAAAATTAAGTGCTTTGGTTGTACTCCACAGAAGCTGCACGGACATGACTAATTGCAGCGCTGGGAGATGGCAACCTCATTTGAAAGGAAGCAAGTCCTGGGAGGATTCAGCGTGGACTCTTCCAAACAACAGACACCATGGACTTAGAAGGACTAAAAATATTTTCACTGCATCCGTGCAAGCCGTTTCATTTCCTCTTCATTTTCTCTAATTTTCTTTGTCTTCAGCTTTAACTGATTCAATGAATCCTAATTATGAGCACATCTGCCTGCTGCTGTGGCATTCTGGCTGACCTGTGCCAGTATCCGGGCTGGTGAAGAGATGGACAAGGGATGGACAGCAGGACTTGCTCTCCAAGGACCTGTGGACATCCCTCTGACCATGGATGCTGTACAGACATCCCTGAGGAGAACTTTCTGCATGCCAGCTTTCCTGTGCTGTACTCCTTTGTTGGGATGCCCAACTATTTTCCCACAGGTAGAGTCAATTTTCCAGGAGCAGGTGTGCTCAGGATTGCACTTTCCCAAGCTGGCTCTTGTGTCCTGTGAGTAGGGCTGGGGCTTGCTGTTTCAGGTTAGCCATCGCTTAGGAAAATCCCATGTAAATCCAGGACTCAGAAGTCATTTATTCCGCAGCTAATTTACGACAGTGTTTTTCATCCTGATCTTAAAGAAAATCCATCCTCACATTGAGGCTAAAAGCAAATCCCCAGCAAGATTAGGTTAGCCTAGAAAAACTCAGCCCACAAGCAATTACCCCATGCTTCCGAGGTGTTTTGTCTCCTGCAAAGGAAATCAAAATCCCCAACCAACAATTCGTGGGAAGAAGTGGCTCCAATACGAGAACAAGATGCGTGTTGTGTCCTTTCTTTAATCAAGTTAATGGTCATCATTTTACATGCTAATGTCTCCTCTGTGGTCCATCAGCCGTGCAGCTGCAGCCGCCTGCAATCCGCCGTGTTTTACCTAAGAGACCCAATTACTGCTCGGCTCGGCGCGGGCTGGCGTGGAGCATTGCAGAGCGGCCCCCTCCGGCACTGCGGCCGCACCGGAGCTTCCTCTGGCATTGCCTGGGCAGGGAGAACCGTCCCTGGGTAGAAAAACAAGGAGCAGAACAGAACAGCTCGTGCTCTGCTTCACTGGGTTATCCAGGAAAGCTTGTGAATGGCAGGATGCTGTGGGGCACTGGGGTACCCTGACTGAGGGGCCAAGATCACTCTCCGAGGGGTTGTCCTAAAATCCAGAGGCTGTGGCCAGTGGCAGCCCCTGGACCACTGCTATTCTCATTGCCATCAAGTGGCATTCACTCACAGATGCTTTTCATACTTATTTTTTCACCCAATCCCAAAGAATTGATAATAAAATAACCAAACCCATATGTTCCGTGTTTTCCCCCATAATCTTTGCGCTCGATGGAGGCGCCGTGCTGGAAAGTGCCAACCGAAGGCAAAGCAGAGGTGGGCAGTAAGACAAGGCATGCACCACTTCTCTGTATTTGTTACCAAGGGGTCACTTCCACCTTCACCGAGGGGAGAGGCACCCACCCCGCCATGCGGATAACCTGCAGCAGACTCGATTGCCGGCTGGAGCATCCTCCCAGACAGCTCCTCCGGCAGGACGAGGGGCAGAGGAGGGGCCGTGTCCCGAAACGCCCAATCCCGTCAGGAGTGGATGGATGCAGCACCCTGACGGCTGCTTGCAATCTCCAAGGGCTGAGAGAGATAAGGGGGCTGTCAGGGAAAAGCCGGGCCAGAGAGATAAGAGAGCTTATTCCGTTCAATTATTGGGCAGATAAGGAAGCACAGGCAAGCCCGGCTCTCCTAATTCATCCCAGCCAGCCTCAGAGTGCCGGCCCCTTACCCACGAGCCATCCCCAGGCGGCTGCGGCGGCACTGCCCCAGGGCTGGGAATGCCCGCTGCAGGCAGAGCCGGCCGCCCCGCTCAGCCCCTCTGGAGACGGCACAAGTTCAGGACTGCTCGGGCTCGTATTTCCTTTGAAATATGGCCCTGGCATTTCTCACAACCTTTGCACAAAGGTTAGGAGGGAGCGTGATGAGATTTGCGTGATGACAGGGAGTTGGGATGTGCTGTCGGCAGGGATGATGGAGCACTCTCGGGGGAAGCAGTGGCTCGCTTGTGGTTTGGAGGGCTGGTGAAGAGATGCAGGGGAGGAGTGTGGAGACCCCAGCATAAGACACAACCCCCACCCAGGAGGGCTGTGGGCAGGAGTTTGCAGCCCCCTGTGCTGTTTAGAGGATGTTTGGAGAGCCACACGTCCAGATAAGGATGGAATGGGTGGCTAAGGTGTGGGGACCAGGATAGGAGAAGTGCATGATTCAAGGGGGGAAAGTGGTTCTGGGAAAGGCCACTCACACAGGGAAGAAGCATCAGCTTTTGGGGGCAAACACCAGTCCCTGACACCTTCCTTGGTGAGAGGACCAAGCTCTGCTGGAGCCCTCCTTACCTCCCAGGGTGGGCAGGGATGGGCCAATACCGAGGAAGGAGCAGCACGTAGGAAATGGCCTCTGTCTGTGGTTTCACCTGGGTGCCTCTAATTTACTCGCACAATTAATTTGAACCGTAAATCTGCAGCTGCAGTTACTGTGCACACAGGACTGGAGATGGGTATTCAAGTCTTTCCTGTCTCCCTGACTGGTGGCCATCACTTGACCTGGTGCATGCAGGCAAGGACAGAGCCAGATCCTGTCCTTGTCTGGCTCTTCCTCCCCAGTTGGCGGCTGGTCAACCTCATTCCTCATCACACCTTCCCTGTGGCACATGGAACCAACTGCACATAGACCCCAAAACAGATCCTGTGTTCCCTGGCACTGCCCTCCCTGCAATGGGATGAGTGATGGGATGGTGATGCAGCTTGCAGCAGGTGCCCGTTCAGTATCCCTAGTTCAGGGCTTGGGTCAAATTCCTGCCTGGGAAAAGAGTTCAGTCAGCTCTGTCTCACTATCCACTGGAGCAAATGCACCCTGACTTCCCCGCAGTGTGACTGGGTTGATGGGGAGGCAGAGCTGTGGCTGGGCCTGGGCAGCTCCATGCTTTGGGGAAACTTCCTCAGATTTTCAATTATCACAGGCAATTAAGACTTTAAATCTGCCAGGCTCCAGCTGCCACAGCTGGCGCAGCGCCAGCGGCACCGCCGTCCTCTCCAAAGACAGCGTGGGGATGCTGGGCATGGGTGAGGAGCTCCAGGAGAGGGGCTTGTCACCAAAGCCAGTGACAGAACCAAGGTCATACTGCCCGTGGGGGCACGTCAGCAGCACCCAGAGCTGGGTGAGCAGCTGGGGTCTGCTGGGATTCTCCCAAGAGCTGCAGGGCACCTGGGAGAGGAGTACCTTGGAAATGCTGACGATGCAGTGAAAAGTCAAGTGTTTCCCGGAAGGCAGAAGAATGAGGAGTAAAATCCAGGGCTGCATTAAAAACGTCTCAAGGTACAGAGGTGAGAGAGGTGGCTGGGAAATGAGAGCCTGGCTGAGGAGAGGTGGGTACAAAGGAGAGGAAGATGGAGGGGGAACATTCAGCCAGGTGAGGATGGATAAACAAACTGCCACAGCCCTCAGGGAACCCCCTGGGGACCATGAGGCTTTGGCTGTCCCAAAAAGCCATCTGGAGAGCCCTGGAGAAGATGCGGCAGCACGGAACCAAGCTCTTAATACACAGAAACATCATGAAGTGCTCTGGGTCCCACTGCAGCAGCTTTTCTCTTTCCATGGTGGAAATTTATTCCACAGCTGATACAGGAAAAGCCGATGCAGCCGTGACACGCTCGCAGGGGGATGTGTCCCCAAGGCTGCCTTCTGCCTTATCACAAATAAATATTGCTGCAGAACACAGGAGAAGTGTAAGCTCGACCTCATCTGGTGTCCCACTATGTAATTAGTGAGTGCAGATCAACTGGAGCTTGGAAGATGGGATAGAGAAACCAGAGGATCTCACCCAACGAAACAGAAAATGAGGAGCCTCACCCAATGAATGAGCTTTCTCTAAATATAACCAGGGCTGCAAAATTGTGTCAGGGCATAATTCATATGCAGAAATAGCTCTAAAACTAAGTGGAAGCATGAGAGCTGAATAGAGCAAACCCCAAGGAGCCATAAGGAAACGGCACAAATTTGGCGGAAGTGTGGGAGCAATCCAGGAGCTTCCATGGTTGTAATCCACGATTAGAAGTATCCTGGGACAGTTCCTGAATGCCCAACCTCCCTTTCTCCCCTGCTGAGCCTGGGGCTCCTCATGCTGGCAGCACAGAGGTGATTTATTCCCACAGCTCCTGACATTGGTTTGTGCCAGCACCAGCACCCTCAGCACTTTGGGGCTATTCTGGACACTTAATTTAATATGCTGTGATTGGATTTGATTAAAAGCTATTGATTGGGAGGACAGGGGGTGGTAAAATTGTGGCCATTTGTCAGTGGCCAGGCAGTGAAATCTTTGGGCTAATAAATCAGGGCTGGCGCTGTTGGTGCACAGCGATTGCAGTGCAGGACATGGTCAGGCTCCTTCCCCTGGCACCAGGGATGGACTAATCCCATTAAAAATTATGAATGTTTCCAACATGGAGTTGCCTCTTGGGGAGAGTTGTGATGCTGGAAGGTGAGTGCTGAGGTACCCAAGGTGAGGGGTGGTGCACCCTGTGCTCCCCACTCCTGGATGCAGACAGAATGCCCAGGGCAAGGCAGCAATTTCAGAGGCCAGCACAGCCCATCTTCAGGGAAGCTCCTTGCTCCTTGCCTTTTCCTTCTCTTGGGCAAGAGGTGTTGCTCCAGTGCACTGTCTCTGGAAACGGCTGGGATGGAGGGAACTGCTGCACATCTCATAAGGTGCTCCAACATCTCCCCGGGGATGCTGTTGCCACCTCCACAAGCTGCTCCCAGAGTGCAGGGCTGGAGCACCCACCAGACGTGGCTATGGCTGCCACTTTGATTTAGAGGCACCGTCCATGGGCAGCTCCTTCAGCAGCTGTGACACACAGGAAAATTATGGAACATCACTTGCCAGCTCTTTAGCAGCGTATTGACACAACGGGGACCGGAATGATGAGATGAGAGACTTCTGATGCATCTGTATTATTCCCAGCATGCTATCACAGCCCCCAGAATGGGGATGTCAAATGGCTTCCTCCGAGCATTTTGTACGTCTTTAAAAATGAAATGGGCTGTGCTGATGCCTTCAGATGTCTAATGGGTGATGCGAGTGTAAAAGTGCCACTTCATGCTTTGAGATGTCACTACAGTAAATCAATCCCATTTTCGCTGCTTTTATAAGCTGCAAATATTTTCTCAGGGCTGCTGAGGAGGGAGGGGCACAGGAGCCAGGGTCTGTCGGCAAAGGCAAGTGTGGCCAGGTCAGCCTCATGGTCCAGCTTGGCTCTTCCCTTGAGGGATGGGTGAGGGGCAGTGCTGTGAGCCTCTGGCTCTTGTCTGGGCTGCTCAGCATCCTGGGGGTCGGGAGACATCCCAGCACCTTTATCTCCTGCCTCGCCTGCCCTTCTGCACCACCCGGCGAGACTGCCCTCTGTGTATCTCTTCAAAGTCCTTTGTAATCGCTGACACGGAGCCAGGGGAAGCTTGACAGGTCGGCGCTGTATTAAAAATGATCTACGATAATAACAGGGGAGGAAAAGAGGCTACTGCCTTACAAGGAGTCTGAAAGGCACAGAAGATCAGCAGCGCTGCTGCATTGCACACACGCTGTTTGGTTTGGGGAGAAAACTTCTGTGCTTGGGATTCCTCTGTGCAGGTGGCTGATGCCATAAGGAACTGCCAGGACCTGGCACGTGGTGAGTTGAGCAGCAGGATGGTGATGTACACGGGGTCCCTGAGTGTCACCGTGAGTGCTGGAGCTGTGGGACCCCTGAGGTCCCAGGAGCTGAGTTCAAAGGTTGAGGGAATGGGGAGCTGTCATTCAGGACAAGAAAGAAAGATGAGAGACTCCAAATATTTCAGAAGGTAAAGAGCACAGAAAGAAGGTTTTATTATTTAATTTTTACTACCTTTTATAAGGTGTTCTGATGCAGACTTAACGTGATTGGTGAATAGGAATGACACCTCGCTAATTTTATTGGTTAAACTAGAGAAACAGAAAAACACCACTTGGAGAAAGATTGTTTTGAGAAAGGAGAGTTGTTTGCCAAGATTGTTTTGAGAAGAAGCTTTCTTGAGAAATTTTTCCTTGGGAAAAAGTTAGCAGCTGCTAGCAGCCTAAAATCTCTCAGACCCAGAAATATTGGGCCCACAGGGAACTTCTGGAAGGGCTCAAGGAGAGCACCAGGTGGTTCTGCCAAGGGGGAACCTGCAGATGAGGCCAAAGGTCTGCTCTGGATGAAAGGAATGCAGGAGGATCCCCCACTCCTTAACTCCTCAAGAGCCACACCCGTGGCTGCTCTGCGGTGATTTACGCGTCTCGGTGACTAATGCAGTCATAATGAAAATGGACCATAATCATTACGGCAGCAAAGCAATCCCTGCATTCTCCTATTTACTAATCTTCAACTTCTCCTTGTGACCTTTACTTCAAAATGTTTCAATATAAATAATGCACTTCTGTGAATATATTCTTCTGATTATTTCCCAAAGCTCTGATTCTCCATGTGCGACGGTCCCTGAAGTGGTAATTTGTTCTCCTTCCTGGTAATTGCAATTTTAGAAATAGCTTTTCCAAATGCTCCCAGCCTGAGATCTTTTTTGATATCTTCCCTCCATTTTCCTCTCTGTAATAAAGCTGCTTCCTGGGATGGGGAGAGGGTCTAAAGTCAGGGGGTGCCCCAGGGCAGTGGGGGCTCTGCAGGTGCCTTTTACCACTGATCAAGAGGTTTGTGTTGCCCCAGGAGACTCTGTCTTTCCATTAGCCCCCTCCTAATCCATTAGAACATTAGTTAGGAGTCAATTTATTAATCTCAGATTAACTCTTACTAATTCCAGTTGCAACTAAAATTTGGTTACTGGGGGATGGGGCTGCTCAGACAGAAAAGAGCTTGGCAGGAGGGATGGCAGGGGGAGAGCTGAGCAGGGACCTGCCCTTCCAGCAGCTCATCCCTGATGCACCCATTCCAGATACACCTCAGTCTGGGAGTTAAATGCTCACACAGCAGGAGTTAATTCCCACACAGCAAAGGGATTTGGACTCTGGATCCAGGCAGAGTGGGGCAAGAGGGGAGTGGGACACCCCAGGTGGTCTCGTGCCCAGGGGCCACCCCCCACCAGAAGCAGCTCCCCATCTCAGGCACATTGCCTGCAGATGAAGCACTTGCAGCAGCTGAGATCTTTACATTTGAAAGGTCAGGGGGGCTCTGCATGGGCTCCTTCTCCCACGGGAGATGCCATGGCATGGCCAGCTCTCCTTTTGGCAAAGCCACAGCCCCCAGCTCTAACCTTGTGCAGCCACTTCAGAGAAATTGTTCATGATGAATTTAAGCTGAAGGTTAAGAGCCAACATAAGCTAGAAAGTCAATGACTAATCTATTAAGCTCCCCAGTAACTTAATTTACATGTTTTTAATGATTACTTCCTACCTGGGCACTCTGAAAACTAATTGGACTTGAATCGTTAAGTGCATTCAGAGGTGGACTCAAATTAATAAGCACCATTCATGTCTGCTTTTAGATGCAAGAGAGAATCAGTGCTGGCTCTGGGGGCTGCCAGATTCCTCATTGCCATGCGGGCATGGCTGCACTCCCTGGCCTGGGGGTATCTGCTCTCCAAATAACCAGCTCTGCTGCACCCACTGCCATTAAGGAATTAAAACCCCGATTAAGGGCTTGATGCACTTCTTGGAAACTGAGTTTTTTCATCCATTGAAAGAGAAAAACCTGCTTCAGATTTCAAACAGGGCCTGGGCCAAGCATTGCTTCCAGATAGTCAGTGGTGTTCTCAGAATTGAGGGGCTGGTGAGGCTGGCTCAGTGGTTTCTCCACTGCGGGGTCATGAGCTGGATTCCCTCCTCCTTTTTCTCCCCTTCACCAGCTGAACTGCAGATTTCATCAGCACTGGTGACTGTCCCACTGCTCCCTCACAGAAAACATGGATCTCAGCCTCAGCAGGTTAGTGGGACCCCAGCCATGCCAGCATCCAGGTCCTCCCTCCACCACAGTGCATTCCCAGAGGATGGAAGGGGCCAGGAGGCAGGGGGGACCTGGCCTCAACAAGGGGTACCCCCAGGAACGGGGTTGTTACAACACCCCATCATGCTGAATTTGGCTGGAACCTGCACAAGAGAAACATTTGAGACGTTTCTGCACAGGCAAGGGAAGCTCCTGCTCTAGGGAGAGCAGCCTGGCCAGAAGGGAGGGAACGTGGCTGGAATGAAGAGCACCTACTTAAGAGATAACCTGAAAGCCCTTTTAATATAATGTAATGAGAAAAGGCAAAATGAGGCTTCGAGAAACGGTGCTGGTTCCCCACTCAAGGCAAGGATGAACACTTAGCTTGGATTGGTCCACAAAAGGCAAAAAATACCACAGTGGTATTTATTTCCCTGAAAAGCCCAGCATCTTTGCTGGCACTGTGGGATATAAAACAAATTCACCCAGCATCAGTTGTGTAGGGCTGGTTTTGGGCAAAGAGGAGCTGCAGCTGTGGGGGACTTGGCCCCTATGGAATGGCTGGGAGTCGGAGCCAGCTCTGCCACCATTGCTATTTGTGGCATCCAGCACTGTCACCTCTTGCTCCAGCCAGGGACCAACTGCACCAAAGCATCAGCATCAGAATGAGACCGAGGATTTCACAGTTTGCCATCAGCTAATAGCTGAGCAAACAGAACATAGCACTGGTACTGGGGAAGATGCTTTCCCCTGAAGAACAGTTCTTTTAATGAGGCTCATCATAATGCTCATTAATTTGTGTACATCTGGATGTTCAGGTTGGCAAATGCGGAGGCAAATAGCTTTGTATTGTGTTGAGTCACACAATTGCTTCGCTGCTCCATCTCAGCCTCATGTGGGTCAAGGAATATTTGCTTTACTGAGAAAAAACTGATGTTGGGGCCTCCTGACAGTGCACTGGATGGGGCAGAGACAGAGACAGAGCTGTGGGCTCCAGCACCCCTCACTGCTGCCTCCCCTCCCCACTTACCCCATTGAACACATTCCAGTATTCCTTTTCTGAGCAGAGAGATTTGCAGCTCGGCTCTGTGCAGTGGGAACACAGCTTTTCCCCCTTTATAGGAGCTGTCCTTTCCATCTGTGCCACAGGCAAGCTCCTTGGCTGTGTTCCTGGGGGAGCACCCTGGTGATGCCCCCACCATGCCGTACCCCCCTGGGCCCTCAGGGAGAGTGGATTCAGGGTGGATGGTCTCTCCCTGGCACAGAAAGCGGGGAGAAGCCTCACTCCAACCTGCCAGGCTCCCCTCCAACACAAACACCGGCTCTGCCGGAGAGAGCCGGGTTCCCTCGCTGTCCCCGGGGACTGAGTGTTTCATCCTGCGCTTTTTCATTAGTGTTCGATGCTGGAGTTACACAGATGCTGCCTGCTCCCCCCCAATGGCAAGGAAATTATGCACCTGGGCCAGCAGCCAGGATGCCGAGGATTTATGCTTTTCAAGGTCTTTTATTAACTTGGCAACATATGGCTCTATCCTCAGAGCATCTCCTCCACCTCCGCCTCCTCCTCCTCCCCCTCCTGCTCCTCCTGCTCTTCCTTCTTCTCCCCAGAATGCTGGGGCTGGTCCGGAGCTCTCCCTGGCTCCCTGTGCCCTTCATGCTGGATTTGTTCATCCTTGGGGAAACAAACTCTTTAGGATGGGTGGGATGGTAACAAAATTACATGAAACAGCGTTCTTATTAAAAGTGTGTTTCAATTCCTTTCCTTTTCACAGATCAGTCTTTAAAATGCCGATAGTGAATATTTAAGACATTGAAAGCTGTTCTCTTTTTGGCATGTACCTGGATTTGAACAGAGACCCTCCAGAGCCAGGATTGCCGGATGCTACAGTTGCTGTGTGCATATGAGCACTTGGAAAGGGCTCCCCTTTCTTCACTTGATTTTTGTCTTTAAGATTCAGGCAGCAGCCCTCTTCTCCCCAGCTTTGCATCTAGTGAAATGCAGGGATGCCCTTGGGAATGAGCTGTGGAGGCAGTGGGGCCATGGGCAAGGAAATCACCTCTAAAGGTTTGGGTAACTCCACGAGCAAACCCAAGGGCTGATTTGTGGAGGTGGAGGAGCAGGAAGGAGAACTGCCAGGGAAAGACCTTACAAGAGGTTTCTGTGCATGGTACATGTATGAGGAATGTCTAATGATACTGAACTTCAACTGGCTGGAAGAACATCATGCTGCTGCCTGGCTACAGTCGTGTGTCTTCCCTCTCCCAGCTGAAACATGGCTGAGCTGCATCCAGCTAAATCTCTCCTTGCCTGTGGCCAAACCCAAACACCAGCAGCAATGCCAATCCTGCTGATGGGTGAATTGGCACCCACCAGGGCAGCACCCATCCCATGACATGCAGGGTGTTCTAGTGACAGTGCTGGAAATGCCATCAGGAATGGAGGGGAAGTTGGGAGTTGCCATTTACATGTTCATGAACGTGCCAAGCGCTGCAAAACATGGCACAGTCCAATGTGGCATGGTCAGACCTGCTACATCCCACCAAGCCACCAGATCTTCCATGCTCTCAGGAGAGCAGGCTCAGCTTTTTCCTTTGAACACCTGCACATTTTCCAACCATTCCTTTCCTGAAGCCACAGCCTTGAGCACTCAGACCTGCAGGATGAGTTCGTTTACCCGCGTGCCTCAAAGTGCGGAGCGTGAGGCTACAGTGGCATTCGAGTAGCGTCGAGTGCTTTCAAGAAGATTACACTCGCTGAAGTAGTAATTAATGTTTGTTTTATTATGTTCTGGGGAATGATCGTCCAACAAGATAATTCAAATAAAGCCGAGCATGTTCCGAGTGAACGCCGTTTAAAGGCTGATTCATTGCAAACTGGCCCATGCAAAGGACCAATAATTAAGAGAAAAGGCACAAGTAGGAGCATGCTCACCATTTATCTGCCTTTTATGTAATTAAAATGATGGAAATTATGGCTTAATGAGTGGAAATTGGATGTGCTCTTGAGAGTTTTGCGTGTCTTGTTTTCCTACAAACATCAGTCTCCAACAGTGTCCCTCCAGCCGTGTCCCTAGCCTGGGGGCACTGCAAGATTGCCAAGAGCCACTTGGGGACAGAAAGCTGCAATGAGACCGCTGGCAGAGCTTCCACCTGCTGCACCCAAAGGTCTGCACCACCCTGGGTCAGGGAATGATGGCAGGGAGTGAGGCTTTTTGTGTCACACCATGGCCAAACACTCAGCACGAGCTCTGCTTCCCATGATTAACTCCTTCCTCATGTCTCACTGAATTACATGCAGTGAAAGCAATGTGTCACATTGCATGGTAAATAAACCTGAAGAAGGCAGCACATCCAGCAGCCTGAAAACCACCTGGTTTTATCCCACAGCTGAGAGGTACAACAGGGAAAGGCTGTTCTCCTGGGAAGGTGGAAGCTGGCAGTGACAGTGCCAGCAGAGCCCTGGTGGCTCCACATCACAGCCCGAGGCTCTGCAAACTGGTACGGTGCGGTGTGTCGGATAAATGATGAGAAGAAAATTGTCCTCCATCTGTTGAAATAAATTCCACCACATTTGCTTTCTCTCATTAGCTGTACAGGGGCGGAACATGGTGTTAAGCCCGTGGAGGCAAAGTGGGTTAATGGGGGTGCCAGCAGGTGCCAGCACAGCCACCCTGTGAGGACTCCCACGCTGGCAGTGCCAGGGGGACCCACGCATGCCGGCTCCCACGCCAGGGGGTGGCTTCCCACTTCAGCTCCTCGAGGGAGCATCTTCCACAAGATGGAGCCTGTGGGCAAATGATGTGCGGTCGGGAGGACGCTGGACAGCGAGAGGCTGTCTGTCCGTCCGGCTGCTCCGACACACAGGGGTCCGTCCCTCCATCTGTCACCCAGGCGATGCCCACAGAGTGATGCAGAGTGGTCTGTCTGTCCATCTGCCCGTCTCCCGTGTGGTGCCCTGAGAGCGATGCAGAGCTGTCTGTCTGTCTGTCCATCTGTCTGTCTCCCATGTGGTGCCAGGCAGTGCTGCAGAGGGGACCAGGCAGCTCAAAGGCCAGGGATGCCATCTCAGGGTAAGCCAGGCATGGTGACTTCTGCCTGCACTCAGAGGGCACAGAAAGCTGCCCCACAGGAGTTTTGGGCTTCCCATCCCTCCTGAGGGAAGCTGCCTCAGTTTCCCTCTCACTCCATGGGCTGTGGCTGATGCAGGGGCTCTGGTTTGGGTGAGTTCACCTTTCTGTATCAACATCTTGCCACTTTGCCTGTTAATCCTAAGAGGAAAGTGCAAACCCAAGACGGATCAAAAAAAATGCCAGAGCCCAAGGAGAAATGTCATCTGCTGTCAGGGGGTGGCAGGAATGGGTAGCTGAGTGCCCCAGGGAGGGCTCCCACATCCCAGCTCCCCTTTCCAAAGGAAACCTCTCCTGGCACATGTTGAACTGGAGAGTCCTGGGAGAAAGGCTGGTGCTTTCCTGAGGGGGTTCCCAGCCACCCACCCATTCCTGGGCTCTATCCTGCCTTCCCCTCTTGCTGGGAAAACTGAGGCAGAAGGGGGCAGCTCCACTCAGCTCTGCTCTCCATGCCATTTCCACATTATGCTAATGCACAGCTGTTGAATCCTCCTTCCCAGCGTGAATTCCAGCAGGTCCTTCCTCCTAAGTGGGAATTACTTCCATTTGCTGGGTTTTTTTTAATTACCCAGTGCTTAAGAAAGTGTCTCAGTGCATGGGCTGTGGCACTCTGGTGATGCTTGGCACAGGCAGGGCCCCGTGGCAGGTAATGCCAGGGACCTTTCATTGATGCCAAGGACTTTTTGGGGAGATGCTGAGGCCTGAGGAGCTGGTGGAACTGTCTGAAACATGAGACAGCTCTGGGTGGGTGAGGGGGCGGCGGCGCTAGGGGACAGCAGCAGTTCATTAATGCCAATAGAAATGGAAAGAGGATTTGGAGAGTGAGAAGGGACAGATCAGCAGTGACAGGGAATATGGAAACAGCCGACTTTCGTCAGCCTGAGGAAATCAGCACAGAGTAACTGGAGACGCAAAGAGGAGGGCTATGATATGAGACACTGGGGACACCCAAGCTGGGGACAGCACTGCCAGCACCATACCAGGGTTGATGAGACCCAGACTTGCTCTCCTGCCCATCATCCCTGAAATCAACCTGACCACACATACTAAAATGGCAATAAATTTCAGGGATTATGTCTCTCTGCTGTTCTTTGGAGAGGTCTTTGTTTGGATTTGAGGAGAATTTTTATTTGAACAATAGGTCAGATATGAATTCACCTTGCTGCAGACACAGGAGCTCCAATCTAGGAGGCTTTTAGCCCCCTTGCAGAAAGAGAAAAGGAAGAAAATCCTTGCTGTCTAATTACACTGGTTACAGGCAATCAGCCTCGCAGCCATATTCTGATGACTTTTATTTGACACTGATTGATCACACTTTAATCACCACCCGGGGCACAAGGAAAAACCCTTGTGAGGAGAGAAGTTTTGGAGAGTTACAGCGAGCACAGGGGACAGCTGCTGCAGGTCACAGCCAGTCCTATGCCTCTGCCTGGGAATTGCCTTCACAGAGCTTGGCTGAGAGCTGGGAATGTTCTGAAGGGAGTGGATCTCTGCCTGATCTGTGCCTGGCTCTGTGTCACAGTGCCTGCGGACAACAACTGCAGGCAACAACCCACTGGGAATGGAGCTTCCAAGGGGGAGAGGAACAGCCAAACACACCTTTGAACATGTTCCAGTATCTTTTACTGCACTGTAGCACTTCTCCAACTGATAGTGGAGCAGCTCTCACACAGAGAAGCGTGATGCCACTGATAAAAAACGATTAGGATTTTTAAGATAGAAAAGTGTATAAATTCTGAAAGCAGTTGCTGGACTTATCGCTGCAGAGAAGTGTTACACTCACAACCTGACCATCCCGTGCCTGCTCTCAGCATCTGCAGAGCTCAGCAGGGCCACAGCCACCCACTTCATGGGTCTTCTCCACACTCGCCCCATTCCAGGGAGGAAAATCTCCCACTGCAAAAGGAATGGAAAAGTGTGATGAGGAATTCTTATGTTCTGTGGAAATGCTGGTCTTTGTACACAGGGACAGTGTTGCAAACACCTGCTTCAGAAATGGGCAGTTCAGCTCCCTGAGCCTTGGGAGAGGTCTGCATATCTGAAGCTGTTTCCCACACACTGGGGGGAGTGCAGAGGGTGATTCTCTCATGTGGCCTCTGGCCACTGGCAGAGCAGCACAGTGATGGTTGAGGGGCAGCCCGGACACCCTGGCCTGGGTGAGTTGTGCGGGCAGTACCCAGGGGGAGCAGGATATCCCAGTTTAATGAGATAAACCTCCTGCAGGGAGGAGCTCAGCTGGCAGCAGAGCAGGTAGGCAAGAGGACCAGGATCTCCCAATGTGAGCATGATAAAGGAAAATCCTCCCTCTCCCACAGCCAAAACACCACATTTTCAGGCTTGTGTCATCCAAATGACAAAAGGAGACAACCCTGGCGCCTTTCAGTCACTGTGCCTTTAAATCTTTGTCCGTGAATGCATTAAATATCTTTTAATGCAGCAATTGTTTGGGAACAAGTCCAAACATTTAAATATTGTGGCCAGGACATCATGGCTCAGACTCCTTGTGCCATGCTCCAGTGGAGGACTTGGAGCAGGCAATCGCTTCCTTCCATGGGAAGTGTCAGCAGGGTCAGGGCTGATGCATTGTAAATCAGTGCCTTGACAGAACAGCACCTTGTTTTACTCAGCCTGCTCTCGTCAGGTTGAAACTCATCTATAATTCTACCACTCTCTGCTGGGGAAGCAGTTCTCTGGGTGATAACAGCTTCCCTTTGGCACCCAAACACAAAGAGCAAGCTGTGTGGACTGGTGCTATGGCATTGCCACACTGGGAACCCAAGGATGAGGTAGAATAAGTGTTTCCTTTCTCTCCCGACATGTACCCAGCTCTGAGGACTTACAAAAAAACCCATATTCAGTGCTTCATCTTTGCCATCCCTGCACTGGCACAAGGCTCCTTGCTGGCACAGGTGAGCTGGTGCCAGCACTGCCCTGTCCCTTCCAAGCCTTGCTGTCCCTTCCTGTTTAGTGGCACAAGGTCATGTTTGAAGTATGGCACACAAGGGGTGCCACAGAAAAGTCAAAAGCCTGAAAAACTCAGACCAGGCCACAATTATAAAATGAATACTCAGCATCCACATTCATCAGTCAGTATGCAGCATCTCACCTTGATCTTTGTGCAGTCCTACCTGACTGGGGCTGCCCATGTAGCTGTGTCAGGACAAAGAGCCCAGGCAAAGCTAACCTAGAAAAGGGATGGGAAAAAAAAGGGAAAATCTCAGCTTTGTATTTAACAAACAGCAAATGATATGGCTGTGTCTTGTTTGCTTGGAGCCAAGTGAAACCCTGCTGCTCTGGAGCAAAACGGCGAGTTATTGAGGTGAGAAAATGCGTGGGCTGGAAGCTGACCCGCAACATCCCTCCCCTCCCGCCCACGGCTGGGTCCAGCCACCACAGGGACAGACCAGCTCTGTAACGAGCTCACCAGAGCCATTCCTCAGCCTTAGGCAAGGAAAAAAAGAGAGATGAAAAAAAATAACCCAGAGAGAGAATTTAATTGTGAACTCCTGCTGGTGAAGGCGAAGCATAAACCAATAAATGGTAGAAATGTGTCTGATAAGCTCTGCGAGGTGAAGATGAGAAATGTGTTGGCTGCACGTGGGAGTGTGTGGGATGATGAAAGGCTTTCTAAGTACCTACAGCAGGAGAGAGACTGTGGGGAACAATAAACAGGGTTCTAAGCAAAGGTTTAGGGGAGCTTTAGGCTTTGGTCGTGGCAGTGCTCTCGCCTTTCCCTGTGGGGGAGAAGAGACAGGAGAGACAGTCTTTGCTTGCAGGGAAAACACAGCAAGAGGGATCCAAGAGTTCAGCATTGAGCTGTGGGTATCCACAGAGGAGCCTTTGCTGATGCTGGTTGCAGGCATTGCCTGCCAGCCATGGGTGGGTTGTACTTACTACAAGTCGGGCTGAGTTTCTGAAGCTCTGCTGCCGCCCTGGATCCACCTGGACCCCAGCAGGGACTCCAGCCCTGGCTCCAGGAGGGGAAGATGCTGGAGCTCTGCACCCCAGCATCCCCAGTGGCAACCTCATCAGGACCAGAGAAGGAGACCCTGTAATAACCAACCCACTTTAAAAGCAGTATCAAGTACTTTTGGTTATCTGCAGCTGGGAACACACCCAGCTTCAGATATTCCAGTCTATGTAATTGAATTATTTAGGGGCTGGCATGGCGTGATGAAATAGGCTTTCTTCCTATTTTTAGGTTTCCATCTACAGGGCTGGAAATTACAGCCATTAAAATGTTCTATTAGTAATGATATATAAAGGGGAAAAAACTGATCAGACTTTTCTAGTGCACATAGAGCATTAGGATATCATTAATTTTAATGATAGAGCCCCAAATTACAAAGCTATTACAGTCATACTTGAAGTTTCCGGAAAAAAAAGAGAGAGAATCAGTCTAAATTGTTGTTAATGAGTAAAAAAATATTTAAATCATATTTAACGGACCTTACAATTATGGCTGATGTCTCTGTGGGCTGATGATGGCTTAGACTGGGGTTGTTCCCTAGTGCTGACAAAACATGTGTCTGGCACAAGGCAACAGTGAGGGGAGTCCAGGAAGATTTGCTGGAGTGTTCTGGAGGGGAATGGAGAATGGCCAGGTTCCTTGAAGGGCTACTTTTGGCCTTTTATTCCCTCCTCTAAGCTCTTGTTACAGGATTCCTGCTGCCCTGGAGGAGGTTTCCAACTCCATCAGCTGCTGAGCAAAAAAAAAAAAAAAAAAAAAAAGAAAAAATTACCAGCCGTGTGCACTGTGAAGTAGCAGCAACTAATGGCCCTTGGAGGGCTGGAGATTTTCATCTTGGTTTTTCTTTAAAAAATAAATGACTGAGGAACAAAGTCTTTTGGGAAAACAGATGGGGGAAAAGAAGAAAGTTGGAAAGAGGAACCCTCAAGATGCTTTGTGCTCCCTGACCTTCTGGTGTGAGGGGAAAGGTTGCAGCACCCGGAGGGCAGCTGGGATTTCCCTGACCTGCAAGCCCAGGCAAGGGGACTGCATGCTGTGCCCATGGGAGCTGGATCCTGGATTTACTGAGAAGTGCCTGCAATAATTCAACAAGCATCCCCTGGCCCAGGAGCAGTGACCCAGCTGAGTCTCTCCAGAGGAGGGCTGTGACCAAGGGACAATTTACTGCCTTGTCCTTGACAGCTCTGGTCACCTCTAAGTCACCAAACCCTTGACTTCCTCATGGAAGGAAGAAAAAGCTTTTTTCCAAAGGAAAAGCCCTCTCTGCTGAACCTCCCACTGCTCCTGTTTGCTGGCAGCTCTCCCAAAGCCCCCTGAAACATCTGAGCAGAACACCTGCAATAACTGCACAGGCTCATAATGCTCTGGGTGACATTAAGGCTATTTTCCAGGTTCCTGCTACTTGAGACACTGCAATAGAAGGGTCAAAAAACTTCTCAAATTCATTAGGCCTCAAAATAGCTGCCTCGTTAAGCACTGCGGAGACGGCCGATAACGGGAGGCGAAGCAGAGCGCCCCGGAGATTGGATGTGCACACCAGGCTGATAAATGGCTTCTCTGTGGCTATTCCAGAGCTGGCAAGGGGAAAAATGCCATCCCACGGATGAACAGGTCTGGAGTTTAGTACGACAACTCTTGGAGCTGCCTCGGCTGGAATGAAACATCTCTGCCTTTGGCTTGAGGCAGCAATGTGACCTTCGGGAAAGGGGCTGCAGGAAAGCAGCTGGAGGCCAGGAGGGATCTGTTGCAGTAGGACACGAAATAAAGATGCTTGACTCCAGTCAGAAGGCAATAGAAATCAGAAGTCTTTTCAATTCATTCAGCCCTTTAATAACATGCTGCGCTAAGAAGGTACATTATTGGTCCATAGGACTGAGACCTCTCCTGTTGGCTAAGTAACAGAAATAGCAAACAACACCTGTTGTTATGGGAAAGGAATATTGTTTACACAAGGTTGTTTTGGGAAAAAGAAAACTGTTGAAAAGTTTCCCTTGGGAAGAGCTCAGGCTCAGAAAATATTGAGTCCACAGGGATCTGCCTGGGATGCACAGCCTCTCCATCCTTCCTCAGGTGCATTAAAGCAGCACCTGCTGTGGTGCCTTTGCCCTGGATGGCTGTGATCTCTGCCCAAGGGCCGTACCTGCATCCCTCCCATACGTTTAAATAATCTTATGTGTCAATCTGACCTCTGCAGCACCTGGGGAGAAACAACGGCCTCGTGTCCTGGCCCCCCAAAGACTTTCCACTGATCTCAGCTTGGTCAGCACTGGCTGCAGATCTGGGATGCTCACCACACCAAGGCACTGAACTGCTATCCCCTTCCTGATGGATCAGAGGGAGGATGAAGACAGAGGGTTTTCTCTGGCCGGGTAATAGAGTCAGCAATTCCACTTGGATAAGCACATGGATTTTATGTCGTCCCTGTGCAGCGTCGAACAAAACACGCTGGTGGCAGAAGACACACAGCGTTCTCTGCAGAACAGTATTCCCTACATGGCAGCTTGCTGTTTAAGAAGAAAGCACTCAAACACTTTGGAAAATAGGAAGATCCCAAAGCTGAATTTTAGAGTGCTCATCTTGCAGCTCCCAAGTTCATTACCAGCAGCAGCGAGTGGCGGGTGGCACCGGTCCAAGCAGCACTTAGCACGCACATCACTTGGAGTGGACCACAGTCCCAGAGTAGCTGGAGGTGTTACTCAGGTCCTAAAAGTTCAGCATCTGTCAGAGTTTTTAATGTTGGTGTTTATTTCATTTTCTTTTTAACCCACTTTTATTTCTTTCTTTTTATTTCCTTCTTTTTAAGACTGGCGCCAGCTTCATTCTCAGACTCGCCCTGTCCTTGGGAGGCAGCTGAGGCTGGAGGTCCCATTGTACCTCACAATCCTGAGGCTTTTCCTTGGGCTCTGCCAGGAAGATTTTCCCCACTTGCCCTCATTTCACAACACCAAGGTGTTTCCTGGTTTTTGGAAAGCAAAAGCTGAGATAAACACCCCCCACTCATGCATGTCCTTCTTGTGATGCTTCTCCTGCTGCTCCTACTGTTCAGTGGTTTGGGCATCTCCTTTGGAGAGTGCTTGGAAAAAGAAATAACTTTTAATGATAAAGCTGCGGGGAAAGATGATGCTCTGGGTGATGCACATTGGAGAACTGCTTGGCTCTTGTGGGGAACAGGCTCTCCAGCCAGTCAGTGGGAGTGATCAGGGACAAAGCCTGCCCTCCTGGAGTGGGTGCAGTGGGCAGGTGGGGAGGAGTGAGTGGGAAGCCAGGGAGATTTTGGGGCTCTTCTCGCAACTGCACTGAGGCTTGCCTGGCTGAGGGCTGGCAATGGGATTGGATTGGAACCACCTGGCAGCCAGGCTTTCTATCCAGTGCTCCCTAATTTTGCACAGCCCATGCTCCTGCTGTCTGCAGTCATCCCTCCGAGTCGGAACACCTCCACCCCCTGCCCCCGCTTCCCCGCGGTGCTTCACGACCTCCCGACAGCGTCCTTGTCAGGGAGGGAAGCGTTCAGGCTCTTCCTGCCCTTGCCTCTGCTGAAATTCAGGTGAAAGCTGATTTTGGCACACTGCGGGGCCGCAGGGCACACCCTGTCCTGCCGCCCTGTCCTGCCCTGCCTCTCCTGGGAGCCGTGGGGCATCAGCCTGAGCAGCCACAGCCGAGCACACGGCTCAGGAGTTCAGCCCAGACGTGCTCTGGTTCACCATGCAGAGCGCCACGATACCTGCAAATTCGGGCTGAGCTTCACCAAATCTATTTGCTTGATCAGATTTATGTAGCAATTCCAGGACGAGGTGAATAATGAAAATGACTCATGAATATTTCATTCTTATAAATCACATAATTCATATCTATTCACAAATATTTGCTTTGCCTTATAAACTGGATGAATAATTTACAGAAATACGGAGCAACTATTTTAAAGGAAATATGCAATCCATTGACTACATTAATCAACAAATATTATTCAACTTTTACAGGTTCAGCTTGCTGACAGGCACATTCCCTGTTTATGAGAGGAGCTGGAACAGCAGATGACATTTCCCATATTAAAATTCGTGGAGATGGAGCTCAGTTATCCCCATGTGAAGATATTTCCAGGCTTACCTGCTCAGTCTTGGCCATGGCAGTCAGGGCAGGAGCCGAGCCTCAGATTTGTGTTATCAGAGGGCCTGTTTGAGGGGAGCGAGGTGTAGAAGGTTAAAATAAGTGCTTATTGATCCCACTTTTTCTTGGCTGGCAGCTCTGACAATAAGTAGTAAATAAACAGTTAATTTTTCTAATTTTTCCAGTAATTCCCTCAATTATTGAGCTTTTTTAAAAAAATCAGCTGCTTAAACAGAGTATTAAGTGACTGCATTAATCCACCTGTATTTGGATGATAAAGTGACTAATCTGACTCATTTAAATACTGTGATAGTTTGGTGATGAATGTCGTGATGGCAAAAGGGGTTCGACAGGCAGGCACGGGGGATGCACGGGGACAGGCACAGCCTCCATCCTGAAAAGGTCACCTTGACCACTCCAAATTCATCATCAAACAGCTCCATGGCAGTGGCTCACAGCCTTCCATCCTTCACCTCGGATGCTTGATCCTGGGAAACTCCTGTACTGGAAGCAGAGGGGATGGCCAGTGCCAGAGGCACCTCACATCAACACGTTACAACCACGCTGGAGATGCTGTGGAGCAAGACAGTACATCAGGGACAGGGCAGGAGACAAGGGTATAAGGACATTGTCACCTCATGTTTCTGCAGTTCAGGCACCAAAGCATCTGGGGGATGCCAGTGCCTGTGAATGTGCGAGGAAAATCATGGGGAAACCTGGCAGATGGAGCTCTGGAGGGCAAAGCACCCTCTGCCCCCTGAAGGTGCCACTCACTGCTCCGTGGGGAGTCCAAGTGCCTGAGACACTTGGTGGCCATCCTGGTGTGGGAAAACCAGGCTTTCACATGGGAAACTGGGAAGAGCAAAGAAAGAGCCTCGTCTGCTGCTTTCTCCTCTCCTTTGCAATGCAGTAACAGGGTGAGGAGGTATGGGGCAGCTTTGTGATGCCTAAATTAACCAGCCCCTAAGAGACCCTCAGCCTGAGCTAAGCAGGAATGGGGTGCAAAGTCTGTGTTCGAGCTGGGTCCCTGAGGAGTGGGGCCAAGGCCAGCATTTCATGCTGGTTTCTGCACCCCAAAGCAAGCAAAACCCAACATCCTTTTTAGTATTCCCACCACTGGCAGCCTGTCTTCCAAGCTATCCATCTGTAACATTTGTAGGGCTATTAAGAGGGAAATACAATTTCATAGTCACAGATAAGAGATTAGACAGATCAATTCCTCCCTGCCACATGGGCTGGGAGAGAAAGCTCTATTCCAAATTGCAGTGGAGGTTTTTGTTCTCCTGGTTTATTGAGCTGTGGGTCCTACCACCAACTTTCCTGGTTGTTTCCTCATTAAGATCAACACGTTGATGACTGATAAGACAGCCAGACGTGCAGTCAGGAGGGACCTGGCTGTGGGGAATCCTTTGGGATGAAGGAGGCAGAGCCCGCCTCGGCAGCCATCCATCTCCCACTTTGAGGCAGCTGTGGCAGAGTCCCTCCTTCCCTTGCCCCCTTTCCCATCTCCGGGGTTTGAGCTGGGAATGATTCCCCCTGGGAGGGCTGTGGCTGCCCCATGGAGGCAGTTTTGGGGCGGGGAGCACGCGGTGTGCCGGCGCAAAGCACGTGGTGTGCCACGGCGGGGAGCCGAGGGGACTGTCACCGCACAACATGTCACACTGTGCTAGGCTGCGAGACGAGAGGCTGTCAAAATATTTAGCGGCAGAGAAACTGAAACCTCTCCATCCGAGGACAGGGAATTCCAAACAAACAGCTCTCAAAAAAAACCCCTCCAATGTTTGTGGAAAGGGCTGGCAGAGGCGGGCAGAGCCTGGCGTGACCCGCAGCCAGCCAGGGGTGGTGGCTCTCCAAGATGCTCAGTTTGGATATAGACACCAGCAGTGGCTTTGGGGTAAAGCAGCTTATGCACAACTCTTTGGAGGGTGATGGGCTTGGCCAGTTGGTTGTGTGGCCCCAACACCCATGGAAAACCTCTGGCTTGTCCCAGCACATTGGCAAGTGGAGCTGCCGATAGCTCCTGCAGCAGGCAGGGGAGTGAGTGATCCAGGTTGCAAGGGGAGAAAGCAGAGCCAGTCCAGAAAGGCTGGGAAAAGGAGAGGGACACTGCTAAGGGAGCTGTAGGGGGGTGAAAGGGCACCAGTCTCCCAGGACCTGAGTCATCCCAAGGCACTGTGTGCTCCTCACACCTGCACGCGGCAGCTCTGTGCCAGAGAACCCTGAATTATTTATAGCTTGTTATCATCCCCCAGGTATTATTTGTGTAACCATTAGTTTCTGTAAAGTGTATGAAAGAAGCTGTAAAACATCAAGAATCTCCTCACTTCACCTGGGAGTTGATTATTTTCTTGCCTGATTTACCAAGCTTCAGCTCAACAACTTTAACCCTTTGTGACAGAGCCGTGTGAGCACTTCAGCATCTTGTCAGCCCTCAGCTGCTCCCCCAGGCAAAACCTGGATTTTTGTCTCAATAAACAGGGCAGTGTGGGACCCACTGCTACCAGTGCTGTCAGTGAGGGGAGAGCTGGAAGCTCCCATGATGGAAGAGTTTATCCGAGCAGGAGCAGCTCTTGACTGAAAAGCTGTGGCTCTTCTCTGGATAAATACGTTTTTTAAAATAATGATTTATTCAACAGTATAATGAATTCAGTGCCTTTTAAATGTGACAGTGGATAAAATACATCGGCCTTCTGCAGGCGTAAATGTCATCTGGAAAGATCAGGCTTTCTCTTCCCTCCCCCGCGCTCATGGGCAGTCCTTTAATTCACTGCTCGTTTTCCAGGTGCTCAGGGCAGAGCAGGACTGGTGTGGCCATGGGGCACAGCTTCTCCACACCCCTACATCCCTGAATCTTTGCACCCTCACATCCCCATGCCCCACAGCATCCCTGCCCAAGCCTGACAAAGGGGAATCTGGGGAGAAGGACTTGGGGGGTGAAAGGCAGACCCCACAAAGCTCAGGGGGCTGCCAGGGAGGTGAAAGCCTTGTAAGGGGTTTCAGAAGATGTATTTCTCTTCATGCCCAAGTCAGCAAAACCAAACAGAATTACACTTCAGTGTACGTAGAGAGCAAACCAAAAAATAAAATAGAAATGACAAAGCTGACTAGCAAATAGCCCTGAAACTCACTTAGTACTGACGTGACAAGGGGCTCGGACAAGGCTTGAGAAATAACTCTATAAAGTGAGCACTTTAGAAACCAAATAAACTGTTACAGAGACACAAAACAATTACCCCAAGCAAGCTCATATTGATTTCAGGCACCAAGCCAAACTAGCAGCACGCAGGCCCTCATGCCAGCAGTGCCCACTCGGCACCTGCTGGCCGCAGCATCTTCCCCACCACGTTCTGTGGGACAGAGCAGCCTAAAATATGAGGAGAAGACAGGTGACAGCAGCAGGAGACAGGGGCAAAACAGAAACCACAGAAGAAAGCAAAGAGATACAGAAAATACAGAGAAAACCATAGAAGCAGTGGCATAAACATTATCAGGCACTGCCCAGTGATGCTGATAAAGCAGAGAGGAATCTCCACCTCTGACACCCCCAAATATGATATTTTGGGGGTGTTATTTCTCATGCAGACACTATTCCCACAGAGGTTTGTACATTTTCCTGCTTCTTAAACTGTTTTTCTTCTCCTCTTGCTGCCAGGGTTGATGTTGGCATTTTTGCAAGGATGATTTTTTCTGCCATCCCTGGTGGTTCTCCTTTTGTCATCATCATTTCCCATGTTGATCCCCTCCTTGCTCTGCAAGGGGCTCTGCACTCAACTTACCCACTGGAAATTGCTGAAAAACTGCTGGAAATAGAAAGCTGATCAAGAAATGTGGAAAAAACACTTTTCCTCTAAAATAATTTAACTGATTTGGTTAATAGACATCGACCATCCTAGGGCTGCAAGGCAGAGTCTGGCCATCACCCAGATGGCCAGAAAGCTGCTCCCTCAGTCACAGCTTCAGAAAGCAGCCTTTGCTTCCCTTGGGGAATTGAGGAGCCTTTGGAAATGCACACCAAAGTCACAAAACCCATGGGGAAAATTCTCCAGCCTTCATGCAGGTGGGTTTGGGAGAGGGTAGCGAAGAGGGAAACAGCACACTGGGCAATGCTGCTGGCACTGCAGACCTGGCTGAAAACAAAAATAGCATAAAGCCTCCATTTTGAGCTTTCAGTGCCAAGGGAGAGGCATGAAAAGTGGGATGTTCAGAGGCATCTCAGCTGTTCCCCACCATGGCAGGGAGGGGATGCCCTTGGCACACTGGGCATCGCTCCCCGGGTAGTGCATCCTGAGCTGCCCGCTGAGCAGCTGCCCTGCCAAAAGCAGCAGCTGGTACACGGTAAAAAACAAGGAAAAAAAACCCAACCCACATTAAAATGTTTTTCTTTCAGATTATTGAAGCAACTGTAGCAAAAACTTCACATTTAATATGCGTGACCTGCTCCGTGCTCTCCACTAGAATAAATTGGTGGAACATCCTGCACAGCCAAAGCATCAGGGGGTGGGGCCAGCTGTAAATGCCAGGGGAAAAAACTCCAAGTCAAGTCAGTCAGCACATAAAACACGGACCAATATTCTCCTCTTGGCCAACAGACTTTAGATGGGAAACCAGACCATGGAGAGCAGAACATCTGGGAGTTGCTGTAGTCCAAGCCATATCCATAAGGGAAGGGGGAAGTGTGGGGAGCACTCCCAGGAGCACAGGTGAAGGCAGGAGCCTTGATCAGCTGTTCCATTAAAAATCTGCTGCCAAACATCGTGTTTTTCAGAGCTCCCCTTTAAAGGTGTGTTGTAGCTTGCAGCTTCCTAATTACCTTGGATGTTCTGCATAATTTCTTTTTTTTTAATTTCAGATGGGAAAAGACCATAAACTTGCTAATTAATTACTTTTTAGCCCCAGCGCATCAACTGAAGCACACACTTCACACAGAGCATCTCCTCTCCACAGCACTCCACGGGAATCCTCCTCTGTGCCGAGTACTCCAGCAGGTGACTGTGTTTGCAGGGATTTTGCCAAAAACCCTGGGAAATGAAAGAAGGAGAGAACGAGGAGCCTGGTAACCCTATTTTTGGCTTTGGCAGCAGCTGCCCACCAAATGCAGCCCCTTGCACTGCTGTGCCCAGCTGTGGTGGAGGCTGCTCAGAGCAGGGACAGTGGCGGGGGGACATCAGCTGGTGATGGATGGACTTCACATTTCAAAAGCCCCTGAGCTGCCCAAGAGGAAATGCTTAGGGAATCTAAAGCAGCCAGAAGCAAACCCAGGGCAAAAATAATAAACTCAAAAAGCAAAAAGGCAGACAAAGGAGCCTGGACTGATGGAAGGATTGCCCGTTCCTAAACCAGCCAGCCAGGGCATGTTCCTGAAGATTCCAGATGCCTCTGGAGGTTTTGACACTCAGCTCTTCTGTCTGTTGTTCCTAAGTTCTCTGCTGCCTCCTTTCTCACTGAGAACATCCAGCTTGGGTTTACCTGATGCCATCATGGTCCATGTCCAATGACACTTTAGTTAAAGGCCAGGCAGGATGATGAATTGAGGGGGGAATTCGAGGGAACACTCAAACTACCTGTCAGGTGAGAGAGTGGCTGCTTGGCACACCAAGCTGGAGATTTTGTTTTCCTTTGCTCTTTGGAATCATTTGTATTTTCAGCAACTTGAAAAGCAAACAGGAAAATGCAAACAATAGGATTTTGAAATTATGACAAAACAGATAAGGTTTAATTACCTTTAATTCCTAATGAATGGACTTTAATGAGATGTGGGAGCTCCACGGCCAGAGCAGGGGTAACAGGAGACACATCTGGACCAGTAATGAGAAGGGAACTTGAGCCCAGTCCTGTGTGGGGCTGCCTGGCAGTTGCTATCCCCATCTCACGCCAGATCAGTGACCCCTGGATTGGGATGGCAGAGCAGGGCTGGGGACAGCTCAGGGCTGTGAGTACAGCACCTGTCAGGGAGCCCCTGGACTATGGCTGGTCCCTCCTGGCACCCCCAGCCCTACCCCACATGCTGGCAGAGCCCTGTAAGCTGTTTATGCCCCTTGCCCCCCATCAATCATTTTTTCATACATTTGGAAGACTGGAGCTCCTTATACACTACCTCCAGTCCAGCTTGTCACGGGAAAACTCTGGGGAGAAATTCACGGAGATGTATTAAAGCCATCTAACACTTTCTCCATGGCAACTGGGACCAGCACAAATCCCATCAGCCCTGCCTGGAGCAGGATGGAGCCTCTGCAGCTCTTCCAGCTTCTCAGATAACAGCAGATACGGGGGAAACATCTTCATTAGCTGGAGATGCCTCCCAGCCCTCACACACAATAACCTTTGATTAACGCCAGAGCACTTACCACTTATGGAATACATCTATCTGAGGATCCCTGGCCTTTTCCCAGTGTGTCTGAAGGATCCTGTGTTCACAGGAAAAAGCTCCAACAGCTCGAGCAGGCAGGGAGGGGGGAGAAGTGATGTAGGTGGGCAGGATGTGCTCACAGGGGCTACTGACCTGCCTGGCAGAGACCTGGTGATAGCATGAATATACCAAGAAACAATTAACACCGCTGTCATTAGTTCTCCAAGCCTTGCTCTTTTTGCAGTGCCATCCTCAGCACAGCTGGGAGCCCCTGGACAAAGTGGGAGAGGGAGATCCTGTTGCAAGGAACAGATTTCAGATGTTTCATACTAAAAGTAATGGCTACAGTGGGTGCTGAAAGGTCTTTAAAAATAGCTCGAGGCCTGTGTGTGCACATTGTGAGTGAGAGGGATGTCCTACATTTCCCAGCTCTCTTAATCCCTCTGCCTGATGGCAAAATCCCTGCTCATCCTCCTGGCAGGTGAGGTCCCGGCCCTGGGTTGGAGAGGAACATCCCTGTAATTAAGGACACTGCTGTTGCCAGTTAGTCATGGGTCTGGGGGTCTTACAGGGTACCCCAAGCAGGGCATATCTGGGGTGCTGGAGCTGGGCTGGTCTCCACACACAACCATGCCAGGTGTAACATTGCCACACCACTGCCTCCATCCTGCTGCTTGGGCAAAGCCACAAGGATAAATGGACAAGGAGTGGGGCTTGGCTGATGCTGTCCAGCCCAAATTCCTGCTCTTGGAGGGAAGGCAGCTGTGTGAACCACTGGAACAAACGTTACTGTGACTCAACCCACACCAAACTGCGCAGGAGCCGAACCCTTTGAAGTCTGCCATGTCCAATCCATTATTAATCACTGTAAATCTGGTCTAATCTCTACAAGCATATTCTGCTCCCTACAAACAGGCTGGTGCCAAGTTGCTCCAATAAATCCTGCATCAGGGCAGCTATCGTGTCTGCTCTTCAGGCAGCATTTCCCAGCAGGAATACTTAAACAATAATACTCTCTATTTGGCGCAGTCACTTTTGTTTCAGAAGATTACGGTCTAACGTGTAACAGATTTAGAGTTTGTGGAAAGGCTGGGATTTATGGCATGCTTTCTTTCCAATGCATTTTGTATCTAATAATCCCTGCAAGGCATTAAATGTCTCCATGTGGGTTCCTCACTTCATGCTGAAGCAAGAAATCTCTGTTCTTCCTACCTAAAACTTTGTGGCAGATTCCAAAGGTTCTGCTGAAAAGGAGCATTTATAAAGAAGCAATGACACCCTTTGCCCATGGACTAGGAATGACTTGCTGATCCCTCTGGAAGGCTGGGATGGCCCACGGAGAAGGAGAGGGAGAGCACATGTGCACACGGAGCACTGGGGATGCTCACACACAAGGCAAGACTTGGTGTATGGATTGACCAGTTCCCCATCAGCAAGAGATACCAACCAGCCAGAGCAACCCAAAGTGAGAACTAGCCAAAAACTCAATCCCAAAATAGACCCTGGCCAGAAGGAGTCAAATACAAGAGTAAGAAAATGGAGCCTCAGAGTTTGGAAGGGGAAACAGAAGAGGAGGAAGTTTATACCAGGAGCTGCTTTATATAAACATAAACTGGAATTTGCCATTTCCATCCCAGCCTCCTCACCCATGTGAGCACATGCCAGTGTTTGCTTTGAGCGAAGCTGGTGTCCCAGGGAAACTGAGAAACTCCAAGGTTCAACAGAGATCCTGATCCTGATCTCAGACAAGTGAACCTTCTCCCACAGGTTTGTGGCTCAGCGTGTCAGCCTCTTGTGGCACCAGCAGCCCTTGTCTCAATGCTGGCAAACACTGGCACTGACCAGCTCCTGGCAGCACAAATTCCAGGGAGAGGGGGGAGAATGTGGGATGCTCCAGGGGATTTCTGCATTTGCTGCCTGGGGCACAGCAGCCAGCTTGGGGATGCTCAGCTGCTGTAATCCAAGGGCCAGCTCCAGATGTGTCTTGAGGCAAGGTTTAACTGTTGCTTCTGGCCTCAGGGCCAGCACTCATCCTCCTCTGGGGATGCCTGGGAGCTCAGTCAGCCAGGAGGACACTGTCAGTCCCAGCAACAGCTGGTTTTCTCTCACTGACAAATGAGTTGCAGATCCAAAAGCCATTTAATGTGGGCACAAAGCATCAAGGACCTGTGGCTGGGACCAAGGCGCTCCAGCAGCCGAGCAGAGGGCAGCTGTGGCAAACTCTGCTTCCAGGCACTTGGTTCTCACTACACTTCCTCCTCTGGCAGCTCACAGCCAGCTTGACACTCTCCAAGAGGAGTGGTGAATTCCTGCCTGTGCCAAGGACTCCGGCCAGAAAAAGCTTTTTTCCTCCCCTGACGCTGCTCATTTATTTTATTTGTTTTCCTTTTTTTTTTCCTTTCTTTCTTTTTTTTTTTTTCTTTTCTTTTTTTTTTTTTTTTTTTAAGCTTTTGCTGGCTCCCCAGTTAGGAAGGGATTAAAAAAAGCAAAAGAAGGAAACAGAGGCACAGAGAATTCAGCTGGATCCCTTGTGGGGGCAGTGGGGATTGCTAAGACATCAAACCCTTTCTTGGTGACAGTGTGGGCAGCCAGGCCACCATGTCCTCACCTCCCTCCTCCTCATGCCAGCATAACTCATGCTGTGCCTTGCCTGCATTGATAAATCGGCAATAAAATCATGCAGGAACCCCAGGTTGGATAAATTTATTTCAATATTTCTGACACAGCTCCTGCAAGAGCCATGGAACCAACAACACAATTTCCTACCAGAGAGTCAGTGAGATGTTGGGCATAAATTACCCTGAAATGCCACAGATAACAAGGCTGCACTCAGGAAGGCTCCTCTCTGTTTTACTCGCATTGGAAACACTCCAGGATGGCAAAGTGATGTAGGAACATCGTGACAGAACCTTTCCAACAGGATCTGAGGTGGTTCCTCCACTGATGCTGTGGGGATGGAACTGGGGTACCCAACCTCAGAGCTGTGTTTTCCTCCCTCATGCCCCATCTCTGCAGCTCTGAGGCCAAAGTATGTGCCTAACGACTGAAAATGAGAATATTAATGTTCACCTTTCAGGGAGTAGTTGGATGTGCCACTTCCAATGAGGAAGAGTATTAATTTCAATGCTCGTAAGAGCTGTCTGAGACAGTTTCCATCATGGTCACAGAACTGTCTGCTGGCAGCCAAGACCAAAGAGTAGATTTTTCTTTTATCATTTGCAAAAAGACAAATACACCTCATGCTCCTGCTCTTGTTGAGCAGATTTCCAGCTAGAGTTCATCACTACTTCCCACTCCTCTGCTGCTGGAATCCCTCTCAAATCCTGTTTGGAGCAGTGATTTTGGTAAATAACCTGCTGGGGGTATTCCCTTCAGTTCAGCATGTGCACAGCCATTTCTAATGGTTCAGCTCAGGATTCCCTGAGCTGCAGCAATGACTAATTGCATCTCCTGACACTCCCCTGCTTCAAGCCCGACTACCTGATTGCAAGCACCTCATTAGTTTGCTCCCCCAGTCATACCTGATGGCCTGGGGAGGGAGTAAAGCTGGCAAAGGGGCTGCACACCCCATCAGGTGGGACAGGGACCCCAGCTTGGGAGTGGGAGGGCTCCTCATCCAGGGCTGCCACCCTGCAAGGGCACACACCCTCTCTTTCTTGGCACTTGACAAAATTTATGTGCAGAAGGAAACGAGGGGAAGGCTGGAGCAGGGGCTGCAGTAGTGACACGGATCGGCTGCAGTAACGAGCTTTTCCAAAAATATCTCTCCTTGGTCAGAGATGCTCTATTTTTAGAGATCCAGAATATCACACTGAGAAGTGGTGGGGTCAACGTGTACCTTTAAACTTCCAAAATGCCTTTGCCCTTGCACAAGCACCTTGCTGTTCCAGCTGGATATCAAACATACCAACAGACACCTCTGGTGACTGTGACCAGGATATCTGGCTGTCACCTCCCCCAGAGCCACGCAGGCAGGGAAGCTCAGACATGACTGGACACTGTCCCATGGATCACTGACACCTTTACCGTGAGCAGTTGACACAGGTCTATGAAAAAATATCTGTGATTGAAAACCCCACAATGAAATCTCCAAGTGTGGAAATTGCCATTCTGTGATTTTTGTATCAAAGACTTTGGCACTCGGGCTGAGAAGTGACTCCCTGGGTGTCTGGGTCCTTCCCCCTGCTCCAAAAGATGCAGCAGAAAAGGGCAGGTCCATAAAATCACCGTGGATCTGAGAGCTGCTCAACAGCAATGGAAATAGAGAAGATGACAGTCAGAGCTGTAGGACTCCTGTGTCTGCACCGTGAGCTGAGCACATAGGGTGTAAAATTAAAATCCAATAGTTCTATTGTTAGGAATAAAAAACTGTCATTTGCATGTTAAAACACCTCGACTTACAGCAGCAATTTCTGTCTTTAACTTTCCTGGTTTACCCAGTTCCCAGGATGAATAATGCAATGGAACTCCTCAGCAGCCACACAAATGAAAAAATTCAATAGGACTGCTTTTTCCTCTCTAAACCTACACATCTTCTGCAGGAAGCCTTTCCACTGAGACGTGGAAATCCCTGCTGCCGACGCCTCTGAAAGAGCTTTTTAACAGAGAAGGTTGGGGAGGAGCTGCCAGCCCCAGTGATAAACCCTGTTTGCCCAAATCCCAACACAGCCTCTGCAGAGTCATGTTAACCAGACCTTGCATTGCTTCCTTCAGGAATAAGCAAATTAGCTCATGGGGGAAAAAAAGATTATCGTCAATGCGGGCCTGACATCTGGAAGCAGATTACATCAAATTTGAATAATCTAGGTGACATTTCAATTTAAATTGTCCTCGCGTCTGAAGAGGAAAGAGAATTAAGTGCAAACTCATCGATCGGCGCCTCGCGGCCGAGCTGCTGCCGCTGCACTGAGCGTCCTCAGACCCAGCAGAAGCAGGAGTGCCCACCCCCCTGCTGCACCCCCTGCATGCCCCTCACCCCACCACAGCTTTGCCTACCAGTTCTGCCCATTCCTCACCCACTCCTGCGTTTTCCCAAACTGCAGGAACAGCTCAGCTGCCATCTAGGGGGACACGATGTCCCCAAGAGGCAGGGGCAAGGGGAAAGACTGGTGCTCTTTGTGGCAGAGAAGGGACTTGGTGTGCCTGGAGTCCATCCCATTATCACTCATTATGGGAGATATTTCCACCTTTTTCTCTACAACTAATTCAATGCAAACTCAGAGGGAAACACAGCTTTCCCTGGACTCGGAGACTTGGCTTTGTGAGGAATAGAAAGGTCTTTTCACTTCGAAACACAGAGAGAAAGTGCGTGAAGGCACCAAGGAGCAGCTCAGACTCTGAGGAGGGGATTTAAAACCTCACTCTCTGCCATCTGAGCACCTTCCTCTGCAGCTGAATTCAGCTGCTGCACCCACTCACAAAGTCCTGCTGATCCTGCTCCACAGCTGGGCGTTGTCACCTTCCCACTGCTGCATGATGGAGGCTGGGGCTGGGCAAAGTTTTTCAATATGAAAAGGGACCCACATATACAATTACATGGAATATTTTGGGTTCCATGTCCATTAACCCACAAATAAGCAATCTTTGTGTAGGTGTTGTATGTAACCTGCTCATCAGAGGTAACAACCCTCCTCTTGTTGGCATTTCCCAGCATTTAGTGCTTTTAACATTTATTATGCACAAATCTTCCACCAGTCTCAGTGAAAACATTTCACTGGCTTTAACCAACACTTATTTACTGTAGCATATTGTGATCCTGGCATGGGTCAGGACGATGTGACAAATGTTTTTGAAAGCAGCACCACACCAATAAGGAGGAGCCACCTTATCACTGCTGTCACCTCCACGGAGGCACCTCAAGGACACAGCAAGACTTGACCTGAGCCTTCCTGCAGCTGACAGTGTGAAACAGTTCACTATGACAGCACATCTCAGTGCTTGGGATGTTGGGAATTCCAGCAAAAGTGAGAAACTCCATTTTGCAGGAGGTTCAGGGCCGTAGGCCCTGGCTGTGCCACACACCAGGGCTGCTCCAGGAACAGGCGTTTTCTATCAATGCAAATTTTTTGCTTGAATTAGAAAATAAAATAATTTCCATTTATACATGTTATACATGTTTAATGAGAATTTCAAAAGCGTATAACGCAGCTAATACTTCCAGGCTGTGTGCAGGCATCTGGAGCTGGAGATGAGGGGGTCTGCTGCTCTGCTGGATCCCAGCCCACAGCTGGCCTCTCCTATCCCCTCCCAGAGCGTGGCCTCCCAGGCTCATCACTAAAGACGTGAAAAGCATCTGGATTCCTGAGCTCCCTCTGCCCAGCCACCCTCAGCAGCAAAAGGGTGGGCTGGTTCAGCTATGAGACCATAGCTCATTCATTAACAAGCTGTTAAATTATTAATAAGTTTATATGTCATTTCTTATGTGTACATAATCTCACATTTTTCACAAAACTATCATTGCTTTTCAGTTAGTTCCACTCGAGGAAACAACGGCTCCTGCTTTCACTTGAGCAGATGAATATTTATGTTGAGCTTGTTCTGTCTGGGGCTGAGGAAAGACAGATTATCTGTCTTCCCAGTGTGGGGAAGGTTGGTGGTGGGCATGGCACATGCTTGGCTGTCACTGATGCCCATCGGTCCCTCCAGACTTCCCACCTCAGCTAATGTGTCTCCAAAGTGCATGAAAATTTGGCCAGAGAAGCTGTGGATGTCCCATCCCTGGAAGTGTTCCAGGCCAGGTTGGATGGGGCTTGGAGCAACCTGGTCTGGTAGATCATGCTATTTCCATAAATATATGGGACCTGTATGAGACTAGGAATGTTCCTCTGCTCCACCTTGGAGGAGTATCCTTCACAAAAACCCAGCTGCCCAGTGCTATCATCATTTATCCACATGCTGCTGAAATGAACCACCAATGGAGGGGTTGTTGGAGTGTTTTAGGTGTGAAAAGTCAGCAACTGGAGGATTTCAGAAAAGCTTTGTTCCCTTGGGAGAGGTGAAGGCGGCTGGCTCCCTCATGGAGTGCAGATCTGTGCCTGTGGAATGATGTGACTTGATGCTGTGGCAGGTCAATGTCAAAGCAGCCTGAGCTGAACAGAAACCTTTTGATCTCAGAATATTCCTCCCTTGTTTTAATGCCACAAATTTGTGGCTTGCTACTCCTCAGCTTCCATGACGTGACAAGTCCTTCTGCAGCCTCAGCTTGCTGTGGAAACCAAATATTTTGACTTCGTTGTTTATTCCCAGTTTTTAAAGTGTGTTCTGAGTGAATAACAAATATGTTTTGTGAGGCAGCTGGTGCTTCTTCCTGTAACGTACAAGGTAAGGGAGAAACAAACATATTTGCTTTTGCTCCATCTATTTATCCAACAATTGTAGCTGCTGTTTTAACGGCACAAAAATGTAATTACCGCACGCGTTCTCGCCAGCCCTAATTAGAAGCATGCTTAAGCATACGCTTAGAGACACTGCTGCTCCATGGCAGCATTCCCATGGGATCATCAAGGGCTGATGGGGCCTTGCCCTCATGGGTCACCTTGTGCTGATCGAACGCCAACATTTGCACACCTTGAAATCCTGGGATTTATTTTTATCCCGACCAGATCTTTATTCTGTGTGGCCATAGGAATCCCAGACGTTGGGATTTGCATCTTCCCCAGAGACCATCACTTGTGGGAGAACACCAAAGGGATCCAGCACAACATGCAGCAGTGGGGCTTTACAAAGGGTCGTGTCCCTCACTTGTCCATAATCGAGGCTGCTAATCCAGGAGATTTTTTATCTTTTTTCCTTTTTTCCCTTTGTATTGGCAGTAACAGTAGCTTAGTGAAAGCATCATTAGTGTAATTAAGTGAACACTTTGCTTATTAACAGATTGCAACCTTTTCAACAAACTTTGCTAGGTTTTCCCTTTTTAAATGCCAGCTCCTCATGCTCAGGAAGGAAGGGCTCTTGTGAAAAGGGAGTTGAGCTGTGTACCCAAAACTCTGCTCTGGTCTATCAACAGGACCCATCTCAAGCTCAGTCCCCAAGGCTGAACCTGCTGCCAGTTCTAGAGCTGCCACCCCCTGGCCCCAGATTCCTGGCTGGGCTTCAGCAACACTGGTGTTGAGCAGTGAGCTGCTGTCTCATCTCACCCCTCAGGAGTAAGAGCCACTGGGGCTGGTGAGGCAGGATGTGAACAGCTCTGACATCACTGGATAGAGAGTTAGAAAGCCCTAGGAGAGTTTCCCACAATTATCCACTCTGCATTCAGGAAAAACAGCTTGTGCCCAAGAGACCTCTCTCTGCTCCATCCCACGTTGCCCTTTCCTGCTCTGAATGTAGACTAGTCTTTTGTTTTTTTCTTTCAGTTTTCTCAGTGTGTTTCAAAGCAGGTGTAAGAGAAGTCAGGAGTGGTTCCTTCGCCCAGTGTGAAGCAGGTTGATGCTTATTCTGGAGCTTATGCTCTCAACAGCTCATACCAACGGGAATCTTCCACCATTCTCACCAGAGAAAAGCGCTCGGTATTTTCCCGGGGCGGTTTTCCCTTCTGTAGTTCAGTTGCCAGGATATCTTACACTGTGGTATTAAAAAACATGGATAATTATTACTGTTCACCAGCATAATAGTTTCAAGGATCAGCATCCCTACTTTTTGCAAGGAACACATCCCCAGGCGGTCGCCTTTGCATATGAGCGCACAAAAAAAGTTCAAGTGAGAAAAAACCCCTATCAGCAAAGCACATTTATAGAGATGAACTCTTCAGAAAATTTCTGAGCATCCAAACTCTTCACAGCAGATTTGAATTACAGAATTATAAGCAACAAGTTCATTTTTTGACCCTCTGGGCTCAAAAGTTATAATTAGCGCAGGCACCATAAAACTGGCTTTTAATTAAATCAGCCTCGGAACAGAGGGAGTTCTGCAAGGTCCCTCCCTCGCTTACATAAGGCAGCCGGCCTGAGCGGGCGCCGCGGGGATGCTGTGGTGCTCTGAGCCCGGGAAGCCTTCTGCAGGATTTTCCAGAGAGGAAAAATGAGAAATGGGAAATAGGGGAAGTGGGGAGCCCACGGCCGGCCCCAGATCTCACACAGCCGTGGGCCAAGGAGCGACGGCCGCTGCACAAGCTGGAAGGATGTTTTGTGTGGGTGAGTTGAGCCGTGTTTCTGGGTCCGCGGTGCCCCGGGTTATGGTGACAGCAGTTCAGGGGCAGCCCCAACACCCACAGTTTGTGGGGTGGTGCAGCCACAGCGCCTCAGTGCCTTCCCAGTAGGACTCAATCCCACTCATGCTGGGAAGGGCCAGCTCAGAAGCCACTGGTTGTACTTTGAAGCCTCCACAGCAGCCTGGCAATATGTCCTGCTACCATTGCCGGTATGATAATGGGCTGAGAGTATTCCCAAAAAGCATATGCTGTGGTGCGAGCGTGGCGATGCCAGTCTCACAGTTGTCTCTCTCAAAAGGCTGTAGGAAATGATGACATATGGCACCCCAGCGTATGGTGGTTGAATCGACACAGGTAAGGCCAGGGAAAACAGAGCTGAGTGGCATTCCCCAGGGAGGGTGTCTGTCCTGGTCCCACTGGGATGCTCCCACTGCCTCCCATCCCCACAGGCACCAGGTCAGGCAGGTGTGTGGGCTGCCAGTGCCAGCCCAGCGAAATTTCAGCCACACACTGGCACTGGGTACATCAAATGAAGCAATTAACAGGCACCTCCCCGTCAACGCCAAAGCTGAACTTCTAGTTCTGCAAATATATAATTAAAGCACAGTCTCACAATTATAAGATTCTCTTCCACTTGAGTGAAGGTGGAGGGCTGGCAGGTGCTGGAGTCAATCCAATTGTTTCCACTCGCTCTCCTTTCTTCTGATGTGTGGCACAGCCTGGGCACAGGGGTGAGGGAGGGCGGGTGGTGCAGCTGAGGGTAGAGCTGAGATGCTGCAGTGGAGGCTGCACCAGTGCCTGGAGTGGGTGCTGATTTGAGCTCTGGATGTGGGAGTGCTGAAGGCAGCACTGTGGCTGACAGAGCCTCAGGAAGGATGAAACCCTCTGGTGCTGTCTCAGGATGATTGAAGTCATAAGCGGTGTCAGGAGTTAGTGTTGGGAGTGGAGTCTGTGCTGGATCAGGAGGGACAGGGAAGGCTGTAAGCACAAATACCTTGTGTAGCTGGGAAAGAAAATGCTTCTATGTTCCCTTAATATCCAAAATTATCTGCAAATGCCACTGCTATCGTGTTCTATAAATACTGTCTGTTCTCAAAGCCTCCTGCTCAACAGCCCTCCCCAAGTCCATTTTCCCTTCAGACCACGCACTGAATCGCACTGTTCCCTCCCCAGGGGTGACAAAAGACCATCACAGGAACACCAACACCCATCTCGTTGTGCCAGACCTGGAGATGGAAACCTGGAGAAGTTCCAAACACAGGGAGGACAGGAAGTGCCATGGACCATGGGAATGCATTCATTTCTAGGAAAGCACCCAGGGGATGATGGACATCCCTCAAAGCCTGCTTGGATAAAAGGAAAAATAGCTTTTCATCCCAATGCTGAGCCAGAGAGAACTTGTTGGGTGGCAGCAGGAGGGCATTGGCACTGGAGCCAAACCTGGAGCAGCCACAAGAGCAGCGAGCCAAGTGTGGGTGCGAAGCATTGCCTCTGGAGACCAAACCCACTGCTGTCCCCAAAATAGCTTGAAGATCCAAGGGGAAGGGCACAGTGGGGATCCCCCCACAAGCTGGCTTTTCTCCAGTGTGGTTTTGGGAGAAAATTGGAGTTAAGGCTGTGACCTGCCTCCACAGGCACAAACCCACCTCCATACCTGTGTGGGCTGCTCAAACTGTGATGCTGGAATAGCCAGAGGAGAACACTGTAACCACACCAACCTCTTTCCATGCCCTTGTCCCTTCTCCAGGGTAACAATCACTGCTGAGGATCTTTGCCAAAATTAGTTCCTTTAAGATCTGAGGGATCTTTCTGCTACTGCACCGAGCAGTGGGAGTGAGCCCATAAATCCAGTTAGTCACAGTCGCTGGATTACATCGGACCTTGTCCTTCTGCCTTTAATAACACGATTGTTTGCTGCATAAGGAGCTTTATGTAACTGGGAATCAGGGGTGATCCGCAGGACTGCCCAGGCTGGAGCTGTCAACCCTCCCTTCTCTCTGGGCTCGTGTGAACCTCCTGCTGCCAGCCTATATCTGAGAAATAAATAACCTCCTTGGTGTGGCAGTTAAAGGTCTGACTCTAGCCTGCTGCAGCGGTGCTCTTGGCACAGGATTTCAGTCTGATAACACATGGGTCAGTACCAGAGGTGATGCAGGGATGAAGTGATCCCTGCAAGCTGTTTCCCATCCTGCACTTCTCCCTTGAGGACAGCCCTCAGGTGTAAGGGGAGATATTTAGGCTCCCCCCTGGTGCCAGGCAGGAGACCACCATGCCCCAAAGCCATCGAGGCTGTTTGGGGACAGCAATTACCAGTTCTTTCATCTATGAAGGGCAAGTACTTGGAGGCGAAGGCACCGGGCCTGCAGCCTGTGCTGCCCGCAGCGCGCACAGCAGTCTCACCCAGCAGCATTAAATCTCTGTTTTATTGCAACAGAGCAACCTCTGCACTCCCCCCACGCTCTCTGCATCCCTTTTTCCTCTTCATCTTTTTAAGTGACTCTGCCAAACAGTGCCTGCATAGCCAAGGCCAAGCACTGGTGCTGGCAGATGGGCAACGTCATTAACGTCTCTAACAGCAAGTGGCTTAATTTTGGGAAAAGAGCTGCCCTTTAAGGACGAGTTTGGAGATTTGACACAGCAGCATGAGTCTGAAATTCCTTCACAATTTCCCAGTGATGGCCCCAGGGCATCACTGCATCATTGCTGGGGGCTCAGCTGGGTTCCTGTGGCTGTGTCCCTTCCCCAAGCAGCTGGGACATGGCTCCTGGAACCTGCACCACTCCCCTCACTGAACCGGGCAAGTGGAAAGCTCTGGCATGTGACAGCCTTTTCATTTGAGCATGGGCAGCCTTAAACTTCAGACAGAGCTAATTTGTTTATTGTCTTTTGGTTTACCTATCAAGGGCTACAAAATGAATGTATAGCCTTGTTGTTATGCCACCACCCAGCCTGACTCCCAGGGCCAGCACGTCCATCTGACAGCAGGGCAGCATTATTCATGCAATTAGGGAAAGGAAGGCAGGTGAAGCTGCCAGAGCAGCTCCTGGCTGAAGGCAGCTTGCAGGGAAAACATCAGAAAAACACAGGAGAAAACACTGGCTCAACCTCATCCAGCTACTGGAGGAACTGCTGCCCCCCAAGGCCAGGTGCCCCCCACAAGCTGCTGCCACCTGACACGGCTTTGTGTCTGCACCAAAGCCTTGCTGGTAGATCCAGCACTGAGTTCTCTGGACAGTGTTCAGTGGCTTATCCTGTGGCCAAGACACAAACTTTGAGCTCCCTAGTGAGGTAGCTGTGGGTGGCACAGAGGAGGACTGGCTGGTCCCCGAAACCCAGCAGGGTGAGAGCTGGTGGCACCAGAGGGGGTCACTGGTGCCAGCTCCTGACAGCGCAGCACACCCTTGGCAGTGTCATAACACCCTGAGTGAGACTTGCTGGATAAATAAATATTCCAGAGATGCTCCAGGTCATGTATTTTTCATGAGTTCGTTCTGCTATTGGGAGCAGCACCCTTTAAGAAGATTGGATGCATCTGGAACAGAAGTCATTTTTATAGTGAATAATTCGCTTGAAAAGCTGACTCTGAATATCTCGGTGCAGGAAACACATCTTGACTCCCTGGAATGATTCTGCAAGTACCCACTGAGGATCAGGTGTGCCCCATGGCTCTGCCTAAGGAGAGCTGCTCTCCTGGCTGTGAAAATCAGCAATTCCTGAAGGAAAAGACACACTGAAGCAAAACTTTTGTGTAGATTCCAGGAGTTTTTGGGGAAAGGCATGGACTCTCCCCAATCTGGGGACTGGCTTGGGGGACCCACTCAGTGCTGCTGGAGCTGGATCCATGTGAATACACAGCTGGAACTTTGGGATCCTGCTGAAACAGCCAGCACAGTATTTATTATTGTGCTGAGTTTCGACTATGGATTTAGATATTGATGGAGTCTGAGCCTCCAAGCAAAGAGCGCTAATTAGCACCCGCAACAGAGAGCCAGCTTTTAATTAAACACAGCTTAGTGAGGGGGACCTGTTAGAGACATGGTGCCGCGTGTGATAATGACGTGTGCAGGAGGATTTTGGAGAAGGGCTGAGTCTGGCAGGGCACAAGGCACAGGGATGGGGGTCCCACAGTGGGACAGGGTATGGGATGGGAGCTGCACTGCCAGGGCTAAGCAGAGCCTCAGGGTTCCTGATGTCCACATTGCCTCTTCCATCCTATTCCTGTCACTGCAAATAACCAAACAAGCTGCACGGAGAAGAGAATAATATTAATATTAAAAAGGCATTTATAGTTTTAATCAAGCTTTGGGGGGAAAAGACAGCTTAACACGGCACTTTACACAGTTGATAAAATGTTTGACATTTACTGGTGCCTGTAATGAATCTTGTCTCAATTTTCTTTTTTAAAATGCCACTCCAGATACTCTATCTATTTGTAGGGTTTAAAAAGCACTTATCCAACAAAGCGTTATCACGATGGAGAATACGAAAGGGAGTCTTGGCAGAGTAGCACCAGCTCTAAAGTTTGCTGGCACCCAAGCAGGCCCTGTGTGGGATGGGCAGAGGAGGGAGGATCAGTGTGGCTCCATGGCCCTGCCACAGCCCAGCTCACCAAAACACCTCCTTTTTCCCACTGGTCACAGCACAGAACAAGAAGCTCAGCTGTCGACCAGTGTCGAGTGCCTGGGATACAGCAAACCCAAACACTTTGGAGGCAGAGGAGGCTGGAAGTTTGCTTTTTCTCAGAGAAACAAACCTTGGCTGCCAGTGCTGCGCATGGCAGGACAGCGCAGGGGCTCTGGGTGTTATCAGGGAACCACAGTTCTCCTGTGCAAACAGAGCTGCTGCTCCACAGGTGATGATCTGAGCAGCGTTCCTGCTCCTCCTCTGGAAGGACACTGCGGAGGGAAGTATCAGCAGTGAACACAGGCAGCCACTGGCCTGGACTTCCCTTTGAACAACCACTCCAACGTCCTTTGCTTCTCCCTTTTTTCTTTGCTTTTTTCAGAGGAAAGAAATGAATTATTCTATGGAAGTTAGTGTCTGTCTCAGGAGCCTGGTATAGAAAATTAGGTTTTAATAGCTTTGAAATTGAAGCTCTTTGGGTCAATAGGACAAGATTCAGACAGTGAAATCACAGGCCCATAAAGGGAAAAAAACCAAATATTTTGTTAGTCATCAGAGAGTCACAGTCCAAAGATAGTAGGCAGGAGCTTAAAATACTGCTGTGCTCGTCAGCTCCCGAAGTGTTTAGTCATAAGCTCCTTTTTTCTCTTGTTGTCTCTCTATATATTAGCTTTGGGAATGCAGAATTTGGCTTTCTGTCCTTGGACGTGCCTGGGAATTCCTCAAGTCACCGCTGGAATTGGAAAGTTTACTCTGAGCTAAAAGCGCTGTAAAGCCTGTGAGGTAATGCAAAGAGAGAAGCCACTAACTCAGGCAGAACTTCAGATCACACAGGATGGAGAACTTCCAGAGAAGTTCTGCCAACAGCCACTGGAATTATTTGAGTCATTATTAAAGGGATGAATGGGATATAATTATTCCTAATTTCCTATTCAGAGCTCATTACCACCCCTAAGAAGGGTAGGTGGGGAGCCCTTGAGATCCAGCAAGTTACTTTAAATATTCATACGGCTGAGAGAAATTTCTCATTGTTTGGGAGCTGTGATGGGGAAAATGGGCCAAATGGGCCAGGAGGCTCCCTCTCCATGGTCACTGCTCCCCAGGGGAGCCCACGCTGACAGCAGCACCAGCCCTGCACTCAGAGCTAAGACACTGTTAAGGGATCATCCACTTGCAAGCAGGAGATGGACACCTCAGTGTTTTATCCAGGTCACTCACTGCTCTGTGGGTATTCCAGGTTTTATCTGCAGCGAGGTAAGGCAGTGGAAGGGATCTGCTCTCCTCTGACTGTAGCTGATGGCACACGAGGCAGTGGAGGCGGGGACGGGCGAGGCGCACCCCGAATGTCGCCTACAGCACACATAGCCCCTGACACATGGAAATGTCACATTGCTTCAAGTGTTGCACCCAACTTCTGTCCTCCAATCAGTGCCCAATTTCCTTCCAAGGATAAAGCCACACGTTATTTTTGGCTGACCACTCCAGCTCAGGGCACTCTCATTTTCCCCCGTGCACTCAGAGGACAGACGCTCCCCGTGATTGCCTCAGAGCAATGACAAAACAAGCACATTCCTAATGGCTGGCAGAGCGCGTACGAAATGTATTAAATGTATTAACTTTGGCACTTGCTGGGTCTCGGGAGGAGCTCTTGGAGCTGCTCCTGTGCTTCACCTCCACTCCCCCGGCTCCTTTATGCTCTCCCCTTCTGCTAGGAAAATTCCCTGTCCCCAGACTGTGGCTGCCTGGAGGTCACCAACATTTGCCTGCAGCTCGTTTGTGCCCCACCGGGAGCAGCCCAGGCCCGCGAGGTGAAGCTGGCAGATGGCACTCAGCCATCCTGTGCCACAGAGCAGCTGAGCCAGGCCAGCAGTGCCTGGACTGGGAGATGCTCATTGCTCCCAGGGGCCCGCACGACCCCGGAGCCAACTCACGAGCAGAGCAGGGAGCATGGGAATGTGTCCAGGACAACACGACCAACTGCTCTGTTGGCTCAGGAACACCAGGACTCATAATGCCCAGATGCTTAAAGCCTAGCTGAGACTCACTGCGGGCTGTGCTGCTGGGAGCAAAGCTCTGGGAGGAGCAAGGCTCTGGGAGGAGCGAGGCGAGGGACGAGGCAAGTGGGATGTCACCTTCTTGTTCCCCCACTGGGATGAACTGCCTGGCTGCCATGTGGGACAGACCACCCCAGGATGCCCAGCAGGAAAATATGAGAGGGGTCCTTCACTGTGTCACCTGCCCAGAGTGGAACTGTGGCTGGCACTGGCCGTGGAGCAGCCACCCACAGCAAACCCAGCCAGCTCCACGTGGGAAGTGCTCCCCAGGGCTCACTCCCTGGCCACACACAGCCTGGAATTTGATTATGTTTTCAATAAAAGAAGTGCTGGAAGATAACCCCCCCTGAGTGGCATCTGCCATGTGGGCTGCTGCTGCCAGGATGGGAAAATTGTCCTTCGTTCTTCACAAATAAATCTGAGGGAAAGCCCGTTCTGAGCAGGCAGCGTTCTCTGGGGGCTGCTGAGGACTTTGCAGGCGTTGCCATGAATAACAGTTTATCTATAGAGTTTTGTTCAAAATGAAGCCTCAGACGCAGCCTAAAATTATGGGGATGCTGTGAAAATGGCTTTATAAACTATTGCTTTTTCCTTTCTGAGCAGCAGCAAAGTACAGGCCAGACAAAAGCCAACCGAGACTCTAACTGTCATAAATAAGTCAGCAGAGCTGATAAAAATAAAGGATGAAATATAATTCAGCCATTCAGTGACAGATCCCATCTTAGCTGTGATATAGGGTCTGTTGAGACTGTCATTGCTTCAGGAAATTAAAGAATGAGCCCATTAGTGAGGATATTTAAAGATGTTCATATTAAGATTATGACTTCCCAGACTCAGCCCGACCAGGGAACTCACTTGATTCCAAAGTCATTTCTCACAGTCCCTTTTCAGTGCTGCTCCAAAGGACCCAAAAGTGCCATGGGGGGGTCGTGGGATGAGGGGGAAGCTGGCTGACAGCATGCAGCTCAGCTTGTCTGCTGCTGTGACAATAGGAATACCTGTACAGAGCCTCAAAAGGCAGCACAGAGGGGACACCTGGTCCTGGGAGAGGGATTTGTAACCATGTGCCATTCCTCAGCGCTGCTGCTCCTTGCACACACGTGTGAGCATCTCCACACTCTCTGGAGCTCCCCTCGGAGCCAGGAGCAATCACTGCCATTTGCTTCCTCTCCTGTCTCGCAAAGCAAACACAGATTGTGGCAACAACTGAGCAAATCACATCGTAGGTGTGGGTGCCCCATGAGAAGGAGCCCCAGGGAAGAGGAGGAATGGGGAGCCACAGGTGCTCGTGGATGCCTGTGCCTGAAGGGATGTAAAAGAGAAAAGCAACAGCAAAAAAAAGGTGAAGGTTCCAGTCCCGGGATGTTGGAAAACTGATGGATAATTGTAATTAGCTTTCAGAATTTTTAATTATAGAAGGGGTGTAAATAATCACAAAGCACAGCTTCACTAATGAGAGTCCTTGTGCTCAGAAACACGGGGATGCATTTGTTAGGGAGACTTTGAAAGCTCTGCTGTTAATTAGGTGTCTCACAGCCAGCAGGGTTTCAGGAGAAGGAGAAACATGTATACATTTAAATCAAGCTCATTGTGAGAGGTACCCAACATCAATTATGGGATAGCAGGGTTCTAAAATGAACGAGCTTTGTAATTAGAGAGTGGCTCTGAAAGGCAGAGAAGAGCCATTGCTTTCCCTCAGGTGTCTGCCAAAGGCATTTAACGTTGGTCAGGACACAGGGGAGAAGGAAATGTGACCTGCCTTCCTCACCCTGGGGATCATCCCATGGCAGTGACCTGGCTTCCATGTGCCCTGGAGGACATCCCACAGCAGTGACCTGCCTTCTTCATGCTGGAGAGCATCCCACAGTGATAGCCATGCACTGCAGAACATCCCAAGGCATCCTGTGGTGGGCTGGGATGGATCAGAGCTTCATCAGGAGATCACTGCTGGGGCTCCTACAGCCCCACGCCACTGCTGTTATTGGAAGAGAAGCAGAAGGGGAGGGGGAAGGCTAGATTAGTTTAATTAAGCATGGGGGAACAGATTGCATTTCCCTGCCCAAAATGCATTCCCTCCTGCATTTCCCCTCCCTGGGCATCTCGGGAACTGCTGGCCCTGCTCTGGCCAGTACCAGAGACTGGAGGGAAGTCCAGCCCTCCCGTGATCCCCCATGGGTGCACAAAGTAAAACAGCATTCAAAGAGAGCAAGTGAAGATGTTTTCTCCTTCCACTTCCTTTCTGGGACCTCCTGGTGTGTTTTCTTGGTGGTTATAAACAAGCAGAAAAGGAGATGACAAAGGCTGAGAGACACTTTTTGAAGCTGTGTCTGTTTTCAGCTGCTCTGAGGGCAGCAGTCAGCTCAGACCCCGAGGCAAATCTCCACCATTCCTCCTTACATTTTCTCTTTTGGCTACAAATTTCAAGCACTGCCACAGGAGTTTATGTAAGTAATTACGTTTAGTTGGTATTTGGCTAAATCTAATGAAGCAATGATAAACAGCTCAGCGTTTTCTTCCCTGATGGCTAATGAATATTAATTTCTCTGTCAAAAAGGAACCTCTGCTCACTGCAAAAGATTAGATTCCCATGCTAAAACTTAGGGAAGGGGTAGAAGATCACTGGAAAGGATGGAGTTTTGGGAAAGCCTGCATCTGCTCCTGTATGGAGAGCAGCAGGCTGGGTTCAGGTGCCTTCACAAGGTATGGCCATCAATCCCTGTCTGACCCATCAATTTGTTTTGGCAGAAACCTGTCCAAGCTTGAGCTGTGAGGATGTGTCAAGCACCAAGTGTCCCATGGGGCAGGTAGCAGTGTACCCAGGAACCTTCCTGCAGCCAGGGAATGCCTTCAGCAGGAAAATGGCCCAAAAGTCTTCTAGAGGTGATTTTCCTCACAGTGTGTGGCTCTCCCTTTCTGGAACTTAAAGGGTAGGTGTTAACCTGCCACTTGATGGTCATTTCAGACAGTATTGGAAATGGGGTGCTGCTGTCACCACAGGAACCCTGGCACTGGAGAAGACTCTGGCCCCCAGTATCCTGTGGGATGTTCCTGCTGCTGGCCCCATGCAGGCTGGCAGTCCCAAAGGCTTGGGGTGCTTACCCCAGCTCTCTGTGCTGCTCCTTGCTGCTTGGACTCAGTGCCAGCATCAAGTTAAACTGTTCTAACTTTAATCAGCTCGTGGGCTGCAGTGAAATGCAGTTCACACGTGATGTGAGGGGAGCTGTGTGGCAACTCCCAGGGAGGGGGCAGCGTGAAAATGGATCTGCCCAGGTGAGCAAGGGGCAGATAGACCCAAGTGGTCACTGCAGGCCCCTGGCAGGACCCCTGTGTGGTGACATTTGCCAAGCCATCTCCTTTCAGCATGCCACTGGTTGGCATCCCTCTTCCAAGGAGGGAATTGGATTTTCTTCTTCCCAGCAGCTGCTCTCAACAGCCCAGTAGGATGTGTTGAGTTTCATGATGTTGCTATTGAGCATCAGCACCCTGTGCCCAAGGCAGTGCCAAGGGCTGGGGAAGTATCCTGGGTGCAATGGGGTTTGGGTCTGTCTGTTTTAAGGGTCAAAGAGAGACCAGGGCAGCTCCTTGGCACCTGCATCCTCCCTGCTGACATCTTGGCAAGGTACCAGGAAGCTCCTGCAGGAACACATCCAAGCCAAGGCACTGGAAGGGACTGGAGAAGCAGCGCAGGGTTTACTGTAAAAACAGATGCTCAACTTTGATTTTGGCAAAACGAAGCATCTTCAGCATTTGCTTGAGGAGATGCCCAGGCTGGGGAACGTGGGAGCTCCCAGAGCTCAGCAGCTGTTTAACCAAGCTCATTTTTGCTATTCATCCTTGTGCAGCTCAGAGACAACAGGAAAATCACCGATGAGTTTACCCGTTGACCGGTTTAAGGTGCTCCAACGTGCTGAAACTTTTGCCCAAATTAGAACTTCACTCTCTGTGATCCAACTTCCCAGTAGTGCTGCCACCCAACGTGCTCTGCACTGCAAACCTGCTCATCTCTCCAGAGCCAGGCTGGGAAAGGGATGTGAGTGGCAGCTGCTCTGCCACTGGCGGGTACAACTGAGTATTCCTTGGAACAAGAATGAGGGGGAGAGGAAATAGTGCCCTGTGCAAATACCATCTGCATTCAGATTCAAATAAAATTATAGCAAATCTGCAGCACTGGAGATAAAAATGGTAATGAGTTTTAATAGTTCCCTTTGATTTCTGCTATTGAAATTGACTCTGGGAGGCTGATATTGTATCAGGAGATGTTAGATCCCTGGCCACACATCAGGCAGCTGTACTGCTTCCAGAAGTCAGGGAGAGTGAGTGAAGCCACTCTGGACCATTGTGGTCATGGCAGGAGTGGAGAGCTGCGAGAGGCAGCCATTAGAGCAGCCATGCAATTACTCCAGCCATCGATCGTTAATACACTTTTAATCAATAATCTAGGCAAAGCCGGGAGCTGGATTGATGTTGTAGGGATGTGCAGTATCCATAAAATTGTCATCTGAGCACCCAGGGAGGTGAGAGTTGCTTCTACACTGCTGATTAGCTGGACGGGGCTGTAGTTGGGCAGGGAAAGGTGGGAGGTGAATCCAGATTATTCATTCCAGAGTGCAAATCCCTGCCTCACACACACACACACACACACACACACTCCTGCCAGCACCAGCTCTATGCCCCCTCTCCTCCCTGTGGATCACTGTTTCAGCTAATTGTGTGTGTCCATGCACACTCATCAATGTCAAAATCCAGGATTGGCCTCCATTCTCTGAGACTGAACTTGTTGCCTATGCTGTTGATCAGTTAATGATCTCGCTGTCCCTTGTGAGCAGCCACAAGTCCAGATGGAACGATGGACTCTGGAAGGAAGTGCCTCTGCATCCCTGCTGGTGAGAAGGGCCCTAACCCCAGTTTCACCAAAGGAGCCATCAACTCACTCTGAAGTCAGGTCACATCACCACCATGAGCCATGGCTGCACTGGGCAAACTTCACTTCTGCCAAATGAATTTCTCTCCTGCCGTGGGGCTGTGGCTGCCGGGAGCTCAAGACTGGCGCCCTGGGCTCCGGATGAGCCCCGTGTGCTTTTGAGGAGCCATCTGGGTCAAATAGCAGGAGGAAAGCTCAAAACCTCTTTTTTTTTTTCCTCTCTGAGAGCTCAAGGGCAAAATTTGAACATCAGAGGCAGGGACAAGTCTTCCTGGGCTGATTTGTGAACATCTTGTTGAGACATCCAGGATCAGATCCGAGAATATTTTAGTGATGCAGAGAGTGATTCAGAGTCATCCGGGTTATCCCCCCCTCGCTGAGGATGCGATTGAAATGTTTGTGGCTGAATATCACCTGGGAAGAGCCGAGCAGTCACACCGGCACACAGACTGTCATGTTTATATCCCAGGATCTCCTCAGCCTCCCAGCAAGGCTGAGAGGAGCATCCATCATTTTCATACCCGGGGCTCTGCACTGCAGGAGGGCTCCCTCACTCAGTTCCACTCCTGGATTTGACCCAGCTGCTCTAGGAGGGTGGGCCACAGCCTCTTCTCTGGCTTCCTACACAGCAGCTCCAGCCAGGAGGGACAAGATGCTCGTGGGAAAGGCCAGGGATATACTCCAGCTCAGGAAAAGCTGATCCCTACATTTTTTACACCACAAGTTTTAAATGCAGGAGATTAACTTTGGGAGCCCATGGGTGCAGCTCAGCCCCAGTGATCAAGGACCACAGGATGTTTAGGGTGGCCAGACCCTCTCATCCCCCACCCCAGCATCCCTCTGCCGTGGCAGCACCCCTATGGTGAGCTGGCAGCAGGAGCACTGGCTCTGAGTGGGAGCAGCCATCCAAAGGAATCTCCAAGCACCTTTCCAGCGGGTGTTGTTCGTTTCCCGGCTGCCGGCGTGCGCGGTTGAAACGTTGCCTTGTTTCTTCCCTCGGCACTAGCCAGCTGCCCAAAGACAAACCGTCCTCCCTTGGGGGGTACATTAGAAATGCTTAAGCAAATTAGCCATAAATAGAAATTGTAACATATGGGGCTGTAGATAATGTTTCATTATAAATTATCATATTCTCCAGGGAGATACGCCTCTTCCCTTCACACCAAAGACTCTGGGTTTCTTCTTCTGTGCAGATTTTGAGTTCCTTCTTCTTCTTTCCTTTTTTTTTTTTCTGGTAACTGTTTCTGACAACTATTGGACTCAGTAGTTGATTTCCTGGGTGCGGAAATTGGGATATGTAGCTCACTTCTGCTGCAAATCCTCTCAGATTTAAAATTTCCTCATTAAAAAAAGAAAAGAAGTGAATACAGTCCTGATGAAAGGTGCCTGAGTGAAGGCCCTGAAGATTAAATGGGGCTGTTTATCCACCACAGATTCACACCAAGGACAGCAAGGCTGTTTCCCCTGCTCTGTCCCAGCACTGCTGGCACTGCCAGACCAGTCCCAGTTCTCAGCCACATGGAAATCAGGCACTTTCCAAAACAGGAACACCCACGAATTATTCCCTTCTCCTGCTCAGGCTGAACAGCTCAAGAGGAATCAGCCCAGTGCAGAGGAATCTCCCTGGGAGCCCATCCATCATCCCAAAACCATTCAGCTGTTGGGGATCCTGGTGGGCAGCACCAAGCTCCTCCCTCCTTGAGTAAATATGAGAAAACTGGTACTATTCATCCAGCTACAGAGTCCTTGAGAGAACAGATTCCCCAGAGAGCCCAAAATTTATCTTTAACATCTTGAAAATTGATCGGGTTTTTTTTTCTGTTTTACTTATCATTTCATAAGTTTGTTCCCACAGTGATCTAGAAAAAAGTTGCAGTGGCCGCTCAGAAGGTCCCACTTGCTCTGGGTAGGCATTTTCCTTCTTGCTGAAACCTCCCTTGCTGACCTCCACTGGAGTCTCAATTCTCACACAGATGGCAGCAGAAAAGAGATTTTTTTTTCCCCGAAATATTATTGAGTATGCAAACACAGACTGTGCAGGCAGAAGTAAGTACAGGAAGTAGTTTTCTGCTCCACAGCTATAGGTGCATATGGATGTTGGTCTCCAAAACCCAGAAACCGAACCCATTAGAACCACTTCAAGTGAGATTATTGCAGACACAGAGATTTACCTGCTGTAATTGCAGAAATCTTGGCGCTTGCATCCTGGAGCTAATTGATGTCATCAAAGCACTGAATGAGTCTTGATTTTGGTAGTTACAGTCCCACCTGGCACCTCCGCCTCCCCGCAATAACCACAAGCTTAAGGGAAAGGAAATACAGAAAGGAACATCTGTTGCAATGCAAATATTTGGGAGGATGGTGGCAGCTCCTACCAGAGATGTTTCCCTGCCTGGTTGCATGTGCAATGTGTCCACTCCTGGTTTGTCAGCATCCTCCTCACCTGCTGGTGGGATGCAGAGCACTGGAGCTCATCTACCAGTAGGATGCAGGGAGAGGAGCAGGCATGTTGGTGGGTTGTGGAGCTCTGAAGCATCTGTGCTGGTGGGATCCTGTCCTTCCCATGGCCAAGCTGAATCTGGCAGGGTGGGATGTGGCTGTGCAAACAGCTGGTGGGATGCTTTCCTTGTTATCCCATCCCCGGTGTGCTGTCAGAGAGGATTTGCAGCGGTTCCCAGTGGCACCGAGGGGTTTAGCGGATATCCCGTTATGCTAGGGACAGGTGACTTAACTGGGTCAGCAGGCTTTGCTCTGCAAAGGTTTAAACCTCTCCACTATCTGCCTCTCTGTGTGTCCTGCAAACTCCAAACCAGAAGGAAAAATGCCTTCAAATCTATGTGGAATTTTATTCTTGATGGAACTTGGTGGCGATGCGCCCTTGCCTTGGCATTGCTGAAAGGAGATGGGTGCTGGGGCAGTTCTGCCTTGCTCTCCACAGGATGCTCACATGGCACTGGGGCTGGAGGAGACCCAGCAGTGCCCACCTCATCCCTCTGACTCACTGTCATCTCTCCCAGTGGAGGATGGAGGTGCTATTAGGAGACACAAACATTGGATTGTCTGTCTCTGGGATCACCCCTGCCCCTTGAGGCTTTCATGATATATGGACCCTCAAAAGGACCTCGGAGTGTGGTGACAGTGGTGGGGCCAGAGTCCCTGTTAAATTCCCTTTGAACATTTGAGCTGGAAGCAGTGGCTGCCATGGCTCACGAGGCTCAGAGAAACTTTCTGCCCAAGGAAATATTGACCTTTCCTGCAGAGCAGCAGAGCGCAAGGATGAACAGAGCTGCGCCCTCAGCACCCGGCTGAGAGCCGAGCATCCCGCAGATCAGCCCCGTCAGTTAAAATAAACAACAACCCCAATGCATCCCTGCCAGGGCAGAGCTACAGCTTATTGTTCCAGTCAAAATAGAATTATTGCCCTGAGGCCTTGGAGATCAAAAAAGAGGGAATGAACAGCAAAGGCAGTGAGGGAATTGCTGGAGCAGTGATTCTCTCGCCAGTGTTGGGAGCTGATGCTGGATTCCTGTACACACAGGGAATGATGCACTGCTGAGGGCAGGAGTCACAGCCCTCTTGGGTGTTTGATCCTCTCTTTCACTCCTTGCCAACCTCCAGCTTTCATAGCCTTCGACTTGGACTTTTTTTTTAAAAACATAAATCCATTGCTCATTTTCTTACTGCGGCATGACGCACTCTATGCAATAAGATGGACAAATGCAAGGGGGATCTTGAGTGTGGGACAGCACAAGCCCTTGCCAGCAAACCCTCCATAGCCGAAAACATTGGAGTCCTAATCCTAGTTGGAACAGGAGAGGGAGGCAATGCTCTCTGGACATCTCAGTTTCCTCTGGAGGCTGTGACAGGCTCTGGGGCAGGCAGTGATGCCCTGGGCACACAAAATTCCAACCAGGTGGGAAATCGAGGCAAAATCTGTCTGGTGTGCTCTGTGTGCTGATGATGAATTATTCATCCCCTCCCAGCCAGCTTTTCCAAAAAGGGCCACCTTCATATGAAGGACACAGGAGGAAGGTGGCAGGGCTGTGGGTCCCACAGGAAATTCCAGGAGCAGAGCGGGCGCATCTCTCGCACGTCTGCGCAAAGCAAACACAGATTATGCCGTTTCTTCAGGCCTTTCATTTCACACGTCATTTTTTCTATCTAAGTATAGGTTTACACGAGAGGTAATTACCATCCTTTCACAGCTCTTAGTGCAGAGCAAAATGAGACGGAGTATTACATTCGTAATCTAATCGTAAATAAAAAGGGCCGTAATAACCCCCAATTAGCACATTAAAGTGTGTCGAGGACTTGTTTTACCACTCCGGTGTAAACAAGACCCCTGGGAACACCTCACATTGCTGAGGCAGAGCTGGTGGGTCCCTCTTCTCCCTCACCGAGCCAAGTTATGCAACACCCTGAACACCAGCTCTTAGTTGGAGTCAGACATGGATTTTTCATGAGGATAAATTAATTATGGGCAATTCTGTTCCCTCTGCTGACACATCTGGTGCCAAGCAGGGAGGAGAGGGCTGGAGTCTCCTCTTCCAAGCTGTTGGGACAGCATTGCTGGTTCCCATGGGAAGGCTCTGGGGAAGCAAATAGAGATGAAGCAAAAGGGTGGTGTGAAGATGAAGGCCAAAAATGACCAGGAGCCCATTGCTGCTCTCAGAATTAGGCACCGAACACAGCATTGGATGAAAAACATCTTCTCCCAACACTCCAGGGTGAGCAACAACCGAGGTGGGGGCTAATGGGGTCAGCCCCACTCCTGGCTTGAACCTGATGGAAGTGTATCAGCCATCCAACAGGAAATAGTATTTTTTTGTCACCTTCTGTAAATACCTAGAAGGCAAATGGGCTCAGGCCTTTCCCAAAGCTGTGATTGCAATCCCCCAGGGAGACTCATTTTCAAATGATCTTGTTAGACATTGTTAGGAATTGATACATTTGCATAGCATGAATGTTAAAACTCAGAAAGAACTCAAATGCCAATTAGAACCACGGTGCTTTTTTTTCCCCCCCTCATTAATCAGTCATAAAAGAGCAGCTCCAGGTGTTTTTCCCCGACTAAACGCCAGCAGAACTCTACTGTTATTAATCTTGGTGACCCAAGTGCCATCACCATACACAGATTCCAGCAAAGTGATGGAAGGCTGGGAACAAAGCAGGACACGAGGTGTAAGTGCAGCCATGGATCACTCCCAGGACCTGGGGACCACCATTGGGATAACAGTGCTGGGATAACCCCCTGGGATAACACAGGCTTGGAGCACAGCCCTCAGGGAAGCTGCTGGGATAGCAGGGATAACCTTGCTCTCTGCATAAATATCAGCAATAAACCCCAGAATTTCTTTTCAGAAAACAGTGAGGAAGTGATGAGTCAGGCAAGACCGGGCTGAGAAATGCTTGTGCCAATGTTCCAAGGCGAGGAATGCTGCACTCAGGTGAAGGAAATGCCATCGGGAAAGTAAAAGGCATCACAGATCAAACACGCAGATGGGTTGTGTTATGGCACCTGGCACAGCGGGGAGGATAACTGTGGTGAGTCACCCACTTGGCATCTGGGCATCCAGTGTTTGCTTGCTGGGGCTGAGTTCCCTCTTTTGTTATCACTTGTTTTCCTTGCTGGGCTTCGAATGGCATGGCCCAGCACAGAGTGGCTGGGGTTCCACGGTGGCTCAGCCTTGGTGGGCACTGGTTGTGGAGGGAAGGACCTTGGAAGTGAGTGGGGCATGAGGGCAGCCCCTGAGCCAGCAGGGACCGAGGCACATCCCAGCCTTGTGGCCATCCCAGCCTAAGGCAGTCAGAAGGACTGTTCTGAGCCATCCCAGGAGGAATTAAATCAGCTTCAGGGTGATTAATTACCCAGCCATAGCCTCAGGTGCAGCCCTCCCCTGGGACAGGACGGGGCAGAGGCACAGCCCTCGCCTGGACTCCCACCTGGGAATAAAACCTGCATGGGATCAGCTGTAATTAGCAGCACCCAATTATATATCCCACTACAAATGATGATGAAAAAGCAAAAAGCTCAAACTAAAAATATCTCCCCTGGGAGAAGTGTGGCCAGTGTTTAAGCTGATAAGACAGAGAGCGAGGAGGGAGATGAAGCAGCAAACTGTCCTTCCACTTAAAAGGTAGGGCTTCAGATATGCAGATTTTTCAATAAGCTTTTGAAATTCTCTAATAAAAATACTGTTAAATATTAATTATATTGCTATTTATAAATCTATACATAATTAATAGGAAAAATTAATGGAGCAAGGATTGGTTAAGAACTGTCTTCTAAATATTTGAATAGTGAAACATAATTACGTTTTGATGTGAAAATGCCAGGAATACACTGAAGTGTTTTTCTGTTATTGAAATGAGCAAAACTTGCAGGGAACTGCAGCCCTGAGAAGGGGCTGTTTCACCTTGTTCTATTTCACCCGCAGAGCTTTTGTGCACTTTGCTGCCTTGGGATGGTGAAAGCTGCTGAGATTGAGAATTGTTGACACAACAAATTGTGGTTCATCCCTATTTCAGGCTACAAACACCATCACGACCCAGCTGGAGACCCCCTGAGGGCTGATGGGGAGCAGCACCCTCCTGACAGAGTGGGGACAGAAGCACAGCAGTGGCCAAGGACAGACCACACACATTGTGGGAACCTTGCAGAGATATCCAAAACAGTTGGCTGCTCTGTCTGCTTTTGGAGAGATTACATGGGAAAGAGATGCCAGGCTGTTTCCTCTGGAATTTGTGACCTCTGCTGCATTTCAAGTGAAATTGGGGTGGAACGACCAAGGAGGGGCAGGAGAGATGGAGGGAAGTGCTCAATGTGATCCCAAGTCTTGGGGAGCTGTTGTGACCCTGGAGCAGGGTTTCCTGGGCTCCCCAGGAGCATTTTTGGGACTTTTTGGGCACTCACCACCCTGTGCTGCATCCCTGGGCAAGATAAGGGTGCAGCCTCCTGTGGCATCTCCAGAGTCCACCCACAGTCCTGCTCTGTATGTTTGGGAGGGTTCTGCACTAAAAGCAACCCAAATCACACATTTTTCTTTACAGGAGAACACAGTACAAGCTTTTGCACTTAGTCAAAAGGCTTTTTTACCTTAAAAGTGTGATTTGCTGCAAGGGAACAACGAATTCCAAATAAGTTTTATTTCCAAATAGTCTTAGATGCCGGCTTGCTTTGTCCTGAAAAACTCCTGCTTGGTTCTGTTCCCTGTTTTTGTGTTTGCTGATGAATAGGGTCATTGAGAGATGGCTGTGATGGAGAACAAGCCCTTAGCCAGGCTCTCTGGCCCAGCCCTGGCTTTGCAGCAGGGGAACTCTGGCCAAAGGAGATGGATGCTTGTCGGGACCTCCTGCTGGGGAAATGGCATCTGTGAAAATCAGATCGAGCTGAGGTCTGAGCATTCAGAACAAGTAACACTGCCTCCATCACAGCATTGGATCTGTCGTGGTGCTGGAGTCATGACCCTGTGTCTGCTCCCAGCCCCTGCCCCTCTGGCAAAGGTGATTTGGCTCCTTGGGGACTCCCACACCAGCCCAGCAGCCAGAGCCTCCCTTGCCATGGCATGACAGCAGAGCCACTGGGGCCATATGTCACCCCTGTGGCACCAGGAACTCATCTTTAAATGTTCCAGAGGTGTTACACAACCCAGTGAACCCAGAACTGTGAAGAATGTGGCACAAAACACAAGGAATTTAGTAGAGCATGTGAAAGATGTTACAAACCCATAAATTTTCCCCTAATGCAATCCTTATGCAGATCTGGGCACAGGGCTGGGCCCTCTCTGCTATCACTCACCCTGACAAATGAAACTTTCCCAAACTTTTGCACATGAAGGAAAGGTTTGCAGTTTGGTTTCCTGGTTTGCTTGTTTTTAAATGCATAACATGAGCGATTATGTCTCAAACCAAATGCTTCAAAGGCCTTCTAACTTTCTGGAAGATTCATGGCATGGCCTCCCCATGTTTTTTGAAGAGGAAAGTACATTTATTTATTGCACTTTAAGGGAGAGATGGTATCTCTCAGCCAATTCCCTAAAACAGCTCTGCTGTCCTAAGGCACTTACAGAGTATTGCTCTGCTCAGCTAATATATTACTATATAAAAAGGGAACAAATGACCTTAAAATTCGGACATCTGTCTCTGATGGGTTTCTCTGTGGTTCTCAGAAAGAAGTAACAGAGACAGACCTCCCTCAGGCCTGTGCAGAAAGCAGGAGCTATTCTGGCTGTCCTGCTGCTCCTGCCAAAAATCTTTGGCTGGAGCAATGCCTGAGCATCTCTGTGTCAGCACAGGGAGAGGTGCCCTCTGCAAGGACCTGACCCAAAGGCATGTTTTCCTTCATGACTTTGTGGGCTCAGGACTTGCCCCATCCCTGGGCTCTGCCCCACATGAGGCTCTGGGACACGGTCACAGCATCTGGTGGGAGGCCAGCGATGGCTCTGTGCTCACACCCAGCTCACCTGGGTTTGAGCATGGTGAGCATCCCCAGGTCCCTGCAGGCACTTCCCTTTTGGTGGGAGATGCTGAGGGCCCTGAGCCTGAGTGATGCACCAAATTCCTGGTGCTTGGAAGTAGAGGAGATCAATCCTGAGGCAGCACACTGGCTGTGTGTGGCTGTGCCTGGCCACCGCACTGTGTCACAGCTGGTCCCTCCAGTTGCAGGCTGAGCATCTGCCCAGTGTCATCCCCGTGGCAGGGCCCCGAGGCCAGTGGGCACATGCTGAGCCACAGTCTGCAGTCCAAGCTGCTGGAGGCAGCAGTAACCCCTCTGTCCTTCTGATCTTCCCCCACTCTTCCTCCCAGTTGCAGGTGATCAAAAACAGGCAACAAACGAGCAGTCAGCATTTGTGCTTGAGATGTATTTAAAAAGGTTAAAGCAAAACAGATCAAAACATCCTTTATTCTACAGCCTTTTCCCCAAAGTAACACGTTAGCCCTAAGGTAAAAATCAATGTTCAAAGCCTGTACCAATTTTCAGAGAGATAAATGCTGTGTTTAACACTTTGCGTCCTCGGTGTGCGTGAGGTGCTGCCAGTGGTTCCCAGTTAATGTCTTTGTACTGGTGAGGTGGTTCTTCAGATTGAGGAGAGAAAGAGCTAAAGCAGGCACTTGTGAGAACTCCTTTCACAGCATTTCACACTGAATGACTTTAGAGGATGCCGACACTCTGAGTTTGTCAGCTACATCTCTCTGGGACAAATGCAGGAATTGGGCTTCCATGCCAAATCAAGACAGCACGTCCCCGAGGATGTGCCAAGCATGCACTGCCCAGCCCCCACATCCCACGGGAAGAGCCTCACTGGGACCAGCATGTTGCTGGGGCATCACTGAAACCCAGCACATACCAGTTTTGATGACCTTCACAAGTCTTTAAACTCAGCAAAACAGGCAGCACCTCACTCAGACTTGTAAGGAAAAGATTGGGTTTGTCCACAGGAGCCTTTCAGTGCTTGTGGAAGGTCAGTGGGGGATGTGAAACTTGCCATGGAACCACAGAGGTTTGTTCAATTTACAAGCATCATTCGTTTCAGTGCAATCAGAAAGTTATTCAGGTCCCTGCCTGCAGCCCTGGTTGCTCTCACCAGAGGCTGGGGCTGGATCAGAGCATCAATGTCAGCCCCGAGCTGGTGGGTTGTGATGCCCCAGCAGAAGATGAGAGATGCCAACAAGGCTTCTCATTAGCTCACAGCAGTTTAATTACTCGTCGCATGGATGTCTCCTCAGAGAGAGGACAAGGGGCATGGATTCTTGCTGCTTCTTTCTAAGCAAATGCCAGGGGTCTAATTCCTAAATTTTCAGACGTTTTCCTGATTAGAGGCTGCCTCAAGTGCCAGGGAAAAGCCAGAAGTGGAGCAGAGGTTCAGGTGCCTCACTGACCCTTGCTCTCCACAGTAATCCCTGCTTCCCATCCCTGCAGAGCTGCTGCTGTTCCTGCAGGCACCAGCTCCTTCCACACAGAAACATGTGGCTCATCAAACATGAAGCAATAAAAAATCCCCTCAAACACCTTCCCCAGTCAGCTGGTCATTTTCTGAGCTAAAAGGGCTTTTTTCTTCCTTGATGGATCCCTAGAACGATAATTGAACGATTTGCTGTAATAAAAAGTTAAATTGCATAAAATTAATATTGATCCAAATTAAACCATTTGTCTCCCTTCCCTTTTCAGCTCCACAAACACGATTATTGCCTTGGCTGTTACAAACCAAATACAGTCACAAATTGCAATCACAGCTTGTTTTCTGGCCTTTGCTCCCCCTCCCCAGCTCCCTTCTCTTGCAGGGGAGAAGGCAGCACCTGAGCTAGCACTTTTTGGATCTTCCTGAGCACCAGGATGTCTCTCTGGCCAGGCTGTGGCACATGCTCCAGCCTTGAGTGTTTGCAGAAGGGACCACAGTGGACAAGGAAGGAGGAAATACCCACTGGCAGGCTTCAGAGTCAGTTCCCTCCTGCTTTCTCTTCCCCTCCACCATTTTCTCATGGTGATAATTGGAAAGGAAGGAAGGAGCTATAAATACCTCTGGAAATTAAAAGGAGCATGTATAGTCTTGGCAGAGAGGGAGAATATCTGGAGGGTCTCAGCTCCTCTCCCCATCACCTACTGGCAAGTGTTTACTTTGAAATTTTTCATTTGTCTCCTCTGGGATTACAGGCAAAACAATATTTGACAGCCCAGGAAAACTGTGGTTTCTATGGAGCCAGGGATGAAAATCTGGCTCGGAGTAAAGCAGGCACAGGAAAGCAGGGTCTTAAAAATGAGTGAGCCTCTGCAGTGGGATGTGGGAAAAGATGCCCACATTGCCTGCAGCGAACCTCAGAGCAGGGATATGACATCCAAACCACTCCTGGAGATGAGGCATGGAGCCAGATTCCCAATGTCCACCTGCAGGTGGACACAGTACCAGATTTCCCAGCCACAGCACCACAGAGAATCCCCATAGCACTGCCCAGACAAACCCTGGGTTTCCTGGAAAACACCCTGGCTGCCATCCCATCCCCAGGAGCAACTCAAGGCAGCAGCCTCCCCATCAAAACCTTCTCTCCACAGGCCAGGGAGCTGCTGCTCAGTGACTCTGGGACATCACTGCTGGAAGCAGAATTTGCTGGGGCAGAGCGTAGCAGAAGGAAATCCAGGCTTGCCTGAGTAGGAAACATATTTTTGCTGCATCTGGGCTTGTTCCAGAGCAAGTCCCTGAGTGCAGGGCTGCTTGCCAGGTCCAGACCCCAGCCTGGGAGGCAGAGAAAGTTCATGGGACTGAAGAGGTTTCAGACCAAACATTCCTGGCTCAGGGAAGCAGGGCTGTTCCTCAGGGAAGCAGAGCCATTCCAAACCAGGTCTGGTGCCAAACAGGTTTGTTCTATAAACTTTGCAGATGCAGAAGCAGGGCAGAGTTACTGAAATAGCTCTCAATGGGCAGGTTTGGGGCTAAGCTGCCATGTAAAACTCCAAGGAAATATTCGAGGTGAGCAGCTGGGACCAAACTCTGCCAGAACTCAGCTGAGAGCATTGCATGGGACCAGGGACAGCTCCCGACTGCAGCTCCTGGTGTGCTGGATTTACCAGGACCAGGGAGGAAGGAAAGGAAAGGGAGAGGCAACTGTACATTCAGCTCAACCCTGATTGTGCTTTCACCACATTCAGCTGAGCTTTATAGTGCTTAATTTAAAGTGCTGTTCCATGTGGGAAACTCGTAAAATAACACGATCCATATTTATTATCTCTTGATGACTCCAACCGAAATCTTCCCATTTTGTGAGATTAAGGGGAGGGAGAAAAGGCTTGTGCTGCTGTGCCAGCTCTGCCAGAGGGTTGCACATGGGTCTGCAGACTGACCATGCTTACTACTCTGCTTGGCCATCTGCACAAGGAAGAATCTGGAGAAGACACTGCCCTTGCCAACATCAGCCTCCTGCCCCTTATCTACCACTTCTTCCCCTTCAGGAAAACACAAACCAGCACCTCACAAAGCCTTGGAGAAAGGCTTTTGAGCTGCTAGGTAGAGCCCAGCAGCTTAATGTGTCCCTTTCCCTGGGAATCCACTGTGAGCAGCTGCCCCAGTCCTCCCTGTGCCTGGCAGCCGAGCTCTGCTCCTGCCTATTCTCCGATGCCTTGTTGTCCTCCAAAGTGAACATGAATTGCTGCCAGCTCAAGTTAACATCTTCTCACACTCGGCCAACTGAGCTGCTGAAGGAGGAGAAGGAGTCGGGATCTTCCAGCCTTTAGAGTTTGTTCATCTTCTGTTACACACTGCCTGATTGCCGAATGGTTGAGAGAACCTTTGGAAATTGGGTCTTCTCTGTCTCCTCTCAGATGGGAACGTGGCTCTTCCCAGGGAAGCCATGGAGCAAACCTCTTGCACAGGGATCTCAAACAAGGCTCTGAGGAGACTAAACTTCGTACCCAAGACAGACAAGCAGCAGCAGCTGAGCCAAAGGTACCAAGGGCAGAGTTTCAGCAGGAGATGCCAACGATAGTTATAAAACAGCAAACCAACCAACCACACCAATCTACAACAACAAACTGGCCCCAGAAACAGCTCAGTGATCAGTAACTGGCCACAGCAGCAGTCCCTGTAGAACATCCTGGAAATGCCTTGTGCAGGAATTGGGGAAGAGGGGAATCCCTATTGCATTTCTTCAGAAACATTAATAACTCCAAGGACTGAGCTGGAAGAAGAAAACCTTTCACCAGGGCCATTGGTTATTTGATTGTGTGTGGTTGATTGCACAGCTTTGGTGTCTAACTGCCACACATGACATCCCTCTGGAATGGCATTTGGCTGCCAAAAAAAATGAACAGAAGCTAGAAAAAAACCCAGCTCAAGCCAGATACTTCTGCCTGGTTATTTTTGATTGTCCTCCCGGTCTGCTTGCAGACCCTGTGGAGGAGGATAGGCTTTTTATTGACCAGATAGCTGTGGCTGTAATCTCTCTGAAAATGCACATTAAAGGAATTTTAAAATCGAGATTATCTCTGTGAGTAGTCCTTAATGACTCCTTCACAGCTGTTACAATGCTTATGTAAATATTGCCAGTGAATATTTAAGGCTCTATTAGAGAGAAATTTACTGTGCTGTCCATAATTGAATCTCTACATAAATCCCACTGCACTGGTTGGCTCTCTGGAACACAACCACTGCCTCCCTGTTCAGCTCAGTGTCAGGATCCTCCCCGCCACAATCCTTATTTGATTGTGTATATGATGCCTGCAGCATCCTCAGAGAGACACAGGCCCCTGCAGGGGACATGCACCCCAACTCCAACAACTTTAAAATCAAAATGTAGGAATAATGTTCAAGTAGGGGGAAAAAAGTTAAACTAGGAAGATGTAACAAAATGGGATTGAATTCAGTACAAATCAATATTCCAGGTGGGAACAATACAGATGTATGTATGCACAACTGCCATCAGCTCTTTTGTTCTGAAGCTGGAGGAGCATGAAAACAGAAATTCGTCTCCTATCTGAGCTCAAACCTGCCAGAAGTAGCTGAGACAGGAGAAGAGGCTTTGGCATTTCTCTGGGCTCACAAAGAGAAAGCCAAATGAATTCAGATTCATCTACACTTGAAAAGCCACTTCTCTGCAGGACTGGAGCAGCAGATGGATGGAGAACAGGAGCACCACAATCTTCCAGAGCATCTCCCACCAGCCAGCATCTCAGTGCCCAGGACAGGAGCTCAACCAAGAGCTGAGCCACAGAGATCCCAGCTTTCCCAGTAATGCTCTGGAAGATCATTACAATAAACTGAACAAGATGAAGTTCTCTGAACCAGATGGGCCTTTTCTTCTCCTTCTCCATTACCAGGTCTCAGTCTGCCCACACACACCTACCCCTGTGGCAGTGGCATCCCCCAGTCTCAACCTACTGCCACACCACCCCTAGGAGCTTAAGGAGAAGATGAAGCCAAAGATCACAACTAGCTGAACCTTATTTTTCTTAATAATTATTATTATTGAACACTTACAAGCAAATATAGCATCAGGATCTTAGGAAGATTTAATGGAAAAAAATTAATTTTCCTAAACTAATGAAGTACTTGAGCTCCAGGGCAACAACTGCTAATGGTGCTTCTATCTCAGCTGAAGAGGGAAAAAAATTGTGTTTAATAGTAATTTTAAATATAGATTTGAGGTTCTCTCCCATAAATCATGAAGTCAGATAAGGACTGTGCATAATAACTTGTCAGATTACATAAACAAAACTGATTTCAAATACTTTAAAAAACACTTTTATTCCATTTGCAAGGCTGCACACTCTCGAGGAGACTTTGCATCTGTGTGAGCCACCATGCGCTTAACCCTTCACTTGTGGTAACTCTTTGTTTTTAACAGCACCAAACGTAGTCATCACACAGCCTTTAAAAAAAAGAATTTAAATTGTATGGACAGGAATTTGTCCACGGAGGGATCCTGGAGGAGACCTGCTCCCCATTCAGGGGTGTTGGGCACCTGTGAGGAGCTGGAGGGGACCTGGTGTGACAACAGCCCAGCCAGGCACCAGGAGATGTCCCAGGAGATCCTGGGGTCAAAAGCAGTCCAAACCTCTGCTGGTGGCTCAGGGCTGCTTCCCCTCAGTTTTCCAGCCCCAGCAGCCTCCCAGAGCCTGCTCACAGGAGCACTGTCCCTTCACCATGGGCCCTGCATGTCAGGGAAATGCAGAATCCATCAGTTTTATTCCCCATGTGCCACCCTGAGATACCTCTCAGCTTCTGCTGTGCTGAGCTATTACTCTGAACATAGATAATGGCCCACGCTGTTCCACTCCTTTACAACAAGAACTTTTTAAATGCTTCCCTCCTTGAATTCCTCTTCCCCCAAGGACCCCAGCACTGCAGGCTGCCACGTTACTGCAGTGGAACCCCATCAGCAGAGCAACACCTGCTGGTTCAGCATCTCCAGGGCTTTCACTGAGGGAGCAAACACTCCCCTCTGATACACTGAAAACACCAAGGTGATCATTAGCATCCTCCCTGATCCTCTGCTCCCTTCAGTAAAGGGATGTCAGGGGAAAAAATCCTCACTGACAAAATCTGAATTAGCACTTGAGGGTCTGTAGACAAATACTGGGGGATTTATACCATGAGCCCTCCAAATTCACCATCTTCTGGTCTTGAACCATCCCTAAATCCCCACTGTCAGGACAACCATCCATCCCCATCTTGAGGGCCTGTTGAATTACCTCCAGTTTGTGTTCAACTGAACATTCCTATGAGGGAATGCCTGGGTGGAACCAGTGGCTTACACTGAACCCTCTGTCCCTGGCCAAGGAGTCCATGCATGGAGAAAATGGGGCCATAGTTGCCAGCAGAACCACCTTCAGAGGAACTGGGACTCCTTGGAAAGCCCCATAGCACTTCCCTTCTCCAGAACAAGCAGAGGGACCAAATATCTCCATCCCAAATGCCCTACCCTTTTCAGTGCTTTATAAACTTTTTATCCAGCTGTAAAATTTCTAATTATCTGAGGTAACTAACCAACGTTGCATGAACTCAAACCGAGACTATTCCAGTCAAATACATAATTAAAAATTTCTGCTGTGCTGGTTCCTTCTCCCAGTTACATAAATTACTGCGCAGGGTGCAGCACCACAGCTGGGACCCCAGCTTGGTGATCCTAATTGTGGTAAATGCCAGGACCAGGAGGAATGAGTTGCACCCTGTAGCTGCCCCCACTGCAGGAGCACCAGCTCTCCAGCATTCTCAACTCTCCCAGCCATCATTCCCTGCTCTCTCCTGTGAGAGATTCCCACATTCTCACATTCCCTGTGGCTTTGGAGAGCCACAAGCACTTAGAGCCCCAGGCTGCAGCCCAGGAGCAGGCTTAGCTGGCAGAGAGGGTGCCAGAATTAGAGCAAAGCACATCCTCAGCCCCTCCTCAGAATCCACTCTGGGAAACATTGTTCTGCAAGGAGCCAGGAGCAGCTGGAGACTGACAGTTTGGAAAGCCACAAAGAGGAGAGACTGTGGCAGGGAGAAGCCAATGCTCCCAGCTTCTCCAGGCATGTCCCAGCTGCTGGGACCTCAGTGTTTAGCATCTTACCGAGCATCGGAAAACTTCTGCGTCTCCTCAAGCTGTGCCAAAAAACCTGACATTCCTCCTAATGATTCACCTGCCTCCACACTGCATCAAAGACATCAAATGGGTCTCATAGCAACTGCCAGATTAGCACTTCTCCCTAAGCCAGGCTTATCATCATGAGCGGGAGGGCTGGAAGGGAATGTGTGTGATGCCAGCTGGGAAACAGGAGCAATTCCCCCTGACTGCCACATACCTGCTAGGGATGAGCTGCTACTGGGCCCCTAGAAAGAACAAGCAGGGGCTAAGACCCAGGCAGCACTGGCTCCTTGCCCGGCTCTTAAATAACCTCTCCCCTGGCCTAATCAAGCCTGGGAGGCTCCTGCCCCAGTGCAGTTGCCTTCCTGCACACCTGCCTGTGAGAGGAGTTGACTTTCACAGCTCTGCTTTGGCTCAGCTGTCTCCAGCTGTAGCCTCTGGAACATCCATGTGTGCCATGTTCAGGATTCCCTTGGCTTCTCATAGTCCATGTGAGCAGGGAGAGGGTCTGCAGCAGCTTCCTGTGCTTCTGTCCATGCTCCATGTGTCCTTGTGTTTGATGTGGGAGTGGTGACAGTGGATGTCAGCCCCATTCAGCTGCAGCAAGGATTTAGAATCACAGAATTACAGACTGGTTTGGATTGGGAGGGACCTTGAAGTTCATCTCGTTCCAACTCCTCGCCATGGGCAGGGACACCTTCCACTACACCATGTTGTTCCATGGCTCCTTTTACTCCAAGGATCCTACTGGAACAGCCCCAGCCCAGGCTGGTTGGCTGGAAGTGCTGGTGGGAGAGGGAGGCCAGCCATGCTAAGTGCTCCTGGCAGTGAACACGGGGGTGGACAAGCGCATCCAACTCCACTCCAAATCCATTTTAGATCAAAGGCATTTGACTCTGCCCAATTTCAAAGAGCCATCCCACCTCCCCAGTCCAGCTGCAGGACTTCCCGGGCACAGCCCTAATCCTGCTGTTGTCCCAGCAATGAGTGTGGGGCCTGCCTCGGGGTGCCACGGGTCCCATATTGTTGGCAGTACTGTGGCAAGAGGGGACAGGTCCAGAGCAGTCCAGACAGTTTCTGTAGCTTTTGCAGGAAGGGCTGTGGAAATCCTGTCCTTTGGGTCTCACTGCTCCTGCTTTGCCTGAGCATTTCCAGCCTCTCCTTCATCTCTGGGATTTACCCTGATATCTGTAGCACTGATCAGGGAGCGTGGCAGGACCTTTCGACCCCAAACCTATTGTGCCACAGCTCTGTGGATTTTGCTTGTCAGGGCAGCTGAATACAGAGACATCTCCAACGGGAGTGTTTAACAGCTCCTTACAACAGATTATTGGAGGGTGCTTTAAACCCCAGGGCCATTATCTGAGCCTAATTTTCCGTTCCAGCCCCTAACATTTCAATTTCCCCCTTCACTGATCTCTGGCTTTAATGGCTCTCCCAAACTTCCCTCAAGTTGAGAAGTGCCCATTTGGTACCTTTCCTGCTGCATCTCACCAAAGCCTCATCTTCTTTCTTTCTCTTACCCCTTTCCCTTTTCTCATCCTTTTCACCTTGAAAACACAGCCTCAATGTCCTCACTTCCCTGGGAACTGCAGCACTGGCCCTGCCCCTGCGGGAAATGCTGCATTCCCCCTCTTGGCTTCCTCACATGGGGCTGCAGCTGGACCCTGGGAAGGAATTTCATGGAGCTTGGGAACCTTCACTTCCCCTTTTCTTTCAGTCTTTTTGCAAGCCAGACTGGAGCTGACACTCCATGTCTCTCTGGCGGGACTGAGGGCGGTGCTTGGCCACCAAACCACTCCAAATCCATTCAGTGGGGCCCAGCAACACTCGGTGGTCTCCCGTGGCTCAAGGGGCTCTCATCCCCCTGCTTTGTCTGCTCTGTCCATGTGCCCAGGGCTTTTGGCTGGCTGCCACCAGTGAGGCTGCACTGTCCGGTCTCTTCCCAGCCCCCTGGGGATAGGATGCTACCGGGCTTTGGCAGCTGCTGCTCGGTGTCACTCAGCTGTCACTGCCTTTGTCCCTGCCAGCAGGCTGTCTCCCGGGAGAGGGGCTTGCTCACCCACTCCCAGTCTCCCCGGCACTAAGCAGATCTGAGGGCTCTGGAGAGAGTTTTCTTGGGCTTTTGACCACTTCTTTTCCCATCCTGCAGAGTTGTTCCTCAGGCAGAGCCAGCTCTGGGATGTGTGCACAGCCAGCACTGCTCTGCCCTCCCCTCTGCTCAAGGAGAGGTGACCTCAATGCCTTTGGGAGTCAATTATTCAAAGCCAGACAATTCTAAAATCTGCCAACACTCAGGGAAAGGGCTTTATTGGCATTTAAACTATTAGTTCTGGCACCTGGTTTTCAGCCATGCTCTCTGTGGGACTTGGAAAAATGCTGGTGGGACAAGGGACGCTGAGCCAGCTTCTGCCCAGGAGATGTGGGACATGCAGCCACAGCAAAGCTCCAGCATGCCAGAGTCTGCCCAGGAAGGACAAGTTTTGAAGGTTCCTCTCTCCTTAACCTCTGGGAGAATGCCAGGGCAAATATACCAGGCCAAACACTAACAGCATCCATGGATGCAGAATGGTTTTGGCCAAGAGGCCCTTGGGGCTGATTGAAAGCAAATCGGTGAATGTGGGGCACTTTCTGTCCCAGGGGCTGGGCATGCCTAACTGCTCCAATGGACAGCTTTATGGACTGTTACATGGATATGGCTCTTCCCATGGCTTCACAGACCCATTTCACAAATGGTGCTGGCTGCAATCCACTGCTCTGTGCCGAGCTGCTGGTTGGGACATGGTCGCGGAGGCTGAAGCGATGAGAAGGAAAACACGGATGAGAAATAGATAGGGAAAAACAAATGTCAAGCTGTGCTTTTTATAGTGCGAGGGCAGAGTACTGGCTGGGCTTTTAAGAAGAGAAGGATGTGCTGGTAATGGGAAAGGCACTGGGGGGAGGGTGGCAGCCTGGCTCCTGTACTTGCAAGCACTCAGGGCCCCTGGCCAACCAGCCCTGGGCTGGGATGCTGCACTCTGACTGCCCACATTTAGCCTGGCTGAGACCAAAGGCACTGTGTTCCTCACAGTGCAGCCCAGGCATGGGCCAGTCCTGATCACCCCAGGCATGGAACCTGCAAGGTTAGAGAGAGGAGACTCAGAGGAAAGGACTGAGCTGGATCCCACTTTTTAGGCAGGGTTGGCCCCATTGTCACCACAAGCAGAGAAGTCCTCTGGGTTAGCAGAGAGCTTGGAAGCACTCACTGGCAGCCAGAGGCTGAATTGGTGCTGCTTAACTCTGTCTTTTTCTGGGAAACTATGCCACCAAGGCCACATGTGGCCACACCTGTTAGTGCTGTCCGTCGGACACATCAGGCAATGTGCTCCTGCCACTGAATCCTGTGACCTGTTCCTAAACACTGTGTTATCGAAGGCCAGAATGAGTATCAGGCAGAGAAATCAACTGTTCCCTGATCTAAGCCGACTGGAATCAATTGCTGCAGGGGGAAAGTGCGGTCAGCCACCTCGGAGCCCTCTGACAGGTCAATAAATACACCTGAGAGGACACGCTTGCCTGCGGAGGTGGATGTGTTTCCCCTGGCAATGCTGCTTGAGTGATGCCCTGCTGTGCTCTGGTGCTGCTGAGCTGGGTGTCACATGGGCTTCACACAGGGCTTCACACTGGGATGTCACCTTGCCACCAAGTGCCACCAGGGCTTTTGCTCCCACCCCTCCTGAGCTGGTCCTGCTGTGGCAGAGGCAAGGAGCTGGCTCCCAGGACATCCACCACCAGCTCCCGCCTCCGTCCTCTGCGCCAGTCACAGCACTTATTCACGCTTGAAAATTTGCAAGGGAAAGATAATAAACCCCCCAAGAAGTCTGTCCCCGTTTTGGCCTGACAAGGGACTAAGATAAATGTCAGTTTTCAGTTAAAATCATGCTCGGAAGATGAGCAGGAACAACAGGGATTTCATTCTGCTACATTTATTAAACACATAGAGACATGTCACTGCTGGCAGAACCAAGCAGGTCCCACAGCCCTGGGGCTCAGTCCCTACCAGCATCAGAAATACCCGAGATTAGATCCAATACAAGCCTGACATTTGAAACCTGGGAATTGCATCCACATGTGCTTCCTGAGTCCTTAGAAGTCCCACTGGAAAGCCAGACCACAGCACAATCCACAGGCAACCACCTCCCTGCCCATCCCAGGTGGGCAGGTGGAGACTGTGGGCTGAGCCCACTCTGGACGAGCCCCACCATGGGCTGTGCCGATGTGCCACGCAGGTCTCCTCCACTGCAACATCCTCAGGGATGAGGCTCTTCCTCCCCAAGCCCTCCTGCCATAACTCATCTCTGCTGAGAGGCGTCGCTGCCTCAAACTGCTTATTAGCACAAATTGCCTGGCAGTAACAAACTGCTCTCTCAGCGCTCGTCATTCACCGGGCGTGGTGACGGAGCCGGGCACGCTGGCAGCTGGCTCTGCCACAGTGCACCAGGGGATTGGCATGACCCATGGGCTGCTTCAGCCACGACAGCAGTGAAAACCCTCCATTCTGCAGCAGAACTGATGATGGGTCAGTTAATTTCAGTTTTAGTAAGAGGTTTTGTTCAGATGTGCTTTGGCCACGCTGTCTGCCAGGAGCTGGACACGTGCCAGGGGCTGGTACCTGTGTGGGATGAGCTGCTGGACAACCTTATCCATCAGTGCTCCCTCTGCTCTGCTGCAGAGCCACTCTGCCTGCCACCACAGGCACCTACATGTGGCCCCACATTCCTGTCCTCCATCCCCCGGGGGACCTAAGGGCACTCAGAGGTGTGCAGAGCACAGAGATCTTGGCTGTGAGACCCATCAGCTGGGATGATGTACTTACACTTTTAATAAGAAATAGCACTTGATATAGATGCGTTCCAGCATTTATTGAACCGAAGTGCCTTCCGCTGCTTCAGTGCAGAGCCCTGAAGCCTGTCCTGGATGATTTAAGAATGATCCATCTGGAAAATGATGCAGACAATTTGTTACATCCAGCCAGAGAGCCATAGAAACCACCATAACAAGCTTAAATGATTTCAGCATCACTACATCATCCAGCCTCAGCCAATGTTCCTCACAGCCACCGCCGAGCTGGGGTTGCCCATCCTGCATGGCTTCTCTTCCTGAAGTTGATGCTGCTCCTGCAGCCCATCCTGTTGCTGGATCCAGCCTTCTAATCAATGCTTTGTGGGACATGCTCCCTTTCCACCTTCCCACTGCTTGTATCACCCACCACCCTCCCAAATCCCTGTTTTAAGACAAGAAGCTCCAAGCAGCTCACAAACCGTCCTGGTGGGTTCCTCTGGCTGCCAGCAGCACGGGTGCCTGTTGGTGTTACTACCTCACCCTGGGTAAATCAGGGCTTCAGTTTTCAAAATAGCGTGTTGATTGAAGCTTAAAATATCCCCAGCAATTACTTCGCCCCGGTATAATTATAATAATTAAACTTGGATAATGCTTAGTCCTACTTTTTATCAGAACTGTGTGCGGCTGCACCAGTGTGTGTTGTTTTGTTTCCAGCCTCATTTTCCAGCCTCGCCCCGCCGAGCAGCGCTGGAAGGGACATGAGCTGGCAGTCTCCAGTGCTGACAAGGGGACGGTGACCCTGCCACAGCCCCTCCAGCCCCGGGGAGGGCACTTGTGGCACCATTTAACCCAGGGCATGGTGTGTGGTGGCCGTGCCCTGGCCCTTGCTGCACGGCAGGACGAGCAGCAGGAAGGGATGCTCCCGGCTCCCTGCTGGGGCAATGGGTGCTGGAGGGAGGAGGGATGCTGGTTCTTCCCTTTGGCTGCCTGCCTGGTCCCACCCCAATCCCTCCCCTACAGCTCAGCACAATATTTCTCCTCCACGCTCCCAGCAGCGACACTTGGAACAGCTCAGGCTGGTGAGTACGTTTCCGGCTGTGATAAATAGCAGGGAAAGGAATGAGAGCCTAACACTGTATTTCATGCCCTGAAATCCCACTTGCATCTGGAAATGAACAGAGTTCTCCAGCTGATATATGCAGCTCTGAGGCCATTCGCATCCTGTTCGCTTGTACACATTGTCTCGGTGATTTAAGCTGGCAATTTGGCCCTAAAATGAAGAGCAGCTCACTTTGTCCCTCCACATTTTTCTATATATTTTCCTGCAAAATGAAGCTTTTGGAGATTTGGCTGGGCTGGGCATCCTCTCTGGTCTTGTTTTTGTGCTGGCGTGGCAATGGAGAGTTGTGGAGGGTCCTGGCACTGCCCGAAGGCTGCTGCCACTGCCTGGGAATGCAAGTGGCAGGTGGCTGTGCTGGTCTCTGTCTTCCCAGCCCATCCCTCTTCAAAGCCAACATGGCCACCAATGAAGGCTTTTCCCCCTTTCCAGGTCAGATGGTATTGTGAGGATGACAGCCCTGCTGTCTCACAGTGCCTTGGGGAAGGGGGATGCTGTGGGGGCAAGGGGGGCTATGGGAGCTGTCCCTGCTGCCTGGCAAGAGCCCTCCTTGTGCTGCCCAGTCCCCACATCCATCTATCTGTCTGTCCATCTGTGAGCAGCACAGCACCAGGGCCGGCCTGAGTGTGACCCATCGTCACCCACTCCACACCCAATGTGCAAACCAGAGCCATCACTTACCAGGGACCTGCTCAGGGCCAGGACTCCACCTTGGGTAAAAGAGGTAGCTGGGTGAAGTGGTTTCATAGCAGAGCTGTTTGTTTAAGCCATCATTAGTGATGCTTAATTAACTCCCCAACAGTCTTATTCAATGGCTTCCTTCTTCCAAGCAGCTGCCCCAAGGCATGCAGGGTCCCCTCATGTGCCCAGTGTCCCCAAGCAGCTGTCCCAAAGCCCTGGGGGACATTGGGTGAGCCTGGGGACCTGGCACCCTCCTGCCTGTGCCACAGGGTATGGAGGCGGTGCTGCTGTGGCGGGGACTCCAAGGGGATGCACAAGGCCCTCTTCCCAGGATGAAGGCAGGGCTATTTCCCCGCTGCTTACCCCAGGTGTGCACAGCTGGGAACAGGGGCATTTCCCCAGGGAAGCCTCTGGTCTCCTTGCTGAGACATGGATCCCCCTGGACACCAAACCAACCCCATCCCCTCCCAAGGGACCGTGGCTGCACGTAGAGGAACCCACTCACCAGCGGCTGCGCGGTTCTCATATCAGTTTTAATAGCAACATCAGAGTACTAAATATACAGAGGGCAAGGGGACAGGGTGGCATTTACAGTGCTTCCAAATACACGGCTTCCACGGACAGAGACAAATTAAAAACTGCTCGGGAAGAAAAGGTCCTTTTGGCACTGCCCCAGCCCACGCTGTGGGCGGGTGGGGCAGCCACAATGCCAAAAGGTGCTTCCACCAGATGCCTCCTGGTGCAGGATTTTCCCCAGGAAAAGAAAGAAGTACTCAGTGATGTAAAACCGGTTACAAAGTAAAACTGTCTCATGTTAGAAAACGGGTTTTGGCAAAATAAAGTGTAAACTTCACTGTACATGTCCTATCAAACAAAAAAATAAACCCCTTGGAACCTAAAATAGAAGAATCTGGGTCAGAAATCTGTGCCCTTAGTGTACATTTTTGTGCAACATATACTTTTTTCAAAGTAAATATTATCTCCACTCGTGACACTATTAAAAATGTACCTACAAATGCTGAGAGTAATTCTTAAAAATGTGTGAGAAGCATTAGATGAGCTCGGGAGACCAAACCCACAGACTTGGAAATGGCAAGGGATTTCTTGCTGGTTTTGAAAAAATCGCGTACAGATTTAATATCTGGTTGAACGAAAATTCCAACCACATTCATCCTGAAATGGGCGGGCTGAGATAGGATAGATATATTTTTGTTCTATTTTATTTTTTAAATTTTTTTTTTTTACAAAATATATATTATGTGTAGAATATCTACTATTTAACTACCGTTTCAGCTGAACTACCTTCCTTCGCAACAAGCTGCCAGTGGAGAAGAGGTAACCTGAAATCTGTCCCTGCGCCGGCTCTGCCATCGCTACGGTGACCTCCTGGCAGGCTCGGTGCCCTTGTCCCCATGGAGCACTGGTGCCCCATGGAGCACTGGTGTTCTCTGGAGCACGGCTCCTGCCACCACCACTGGCCGCCCTTTCTCCAGCTGGGAAGACAGAGTGAAGGTAAACGATCGGATCTGGAGAGACAGGCGGCTGCCCAGGACTGGCTCTGCCCAGGGTGCTGTGGGGTGAAGCCACCCTCGGGGGACCCCGGCTTCCCAAAGGTCAGGGATTGAGGACCAAATTCTGCTCACCCTACCTGTTGGTGCCATGACATGGGAGCTCAGACCTGGAGCACCAAACCAACTCAGTTTGGTGCAGGATAAAGCAAACCTTTATCCGGTGCCAGTGCCAGACGCCAGTGCCGGTGGCAGCAGTGACACTGACTCCCTGGCCCGATGGGAGTGGCACATCCTGTGGCTCCTGCTCAGGGTTTGTATGGGATGTGGAGGGAGGGAGGAGAGTCCCAGACAGCCCTGGGAAGCCTGGGCTTGGTGCAGAGCCCAAGCAGAGCCAACCTCTCCTTGCCATGGGTGGCTTGTCCCATGCCACTTTCTCTAAGACAGAGCCACAAGTGACACACAGACACTCCATGACATGTCTGGGGAATCTGGCAGCCTCTTGGCTGCCATGGTGTGTTTCTCAGGGACTATTCAGGGGCTAAGGAATCCAGAAAATGAACCAAAAAGAAACAAGCAGCAGCGGGCTGAGGGCTTACAGCAAAGCAAGGAGCAAAACTTTTCTTTTTTCAAGCTTCCAGGACCTTGGGGTGAGATGATGTGCCCAAAACATGACAAAGCTCCCACGGGAGCGTGTCTGAGAACACCATGCTTCCCTACTTTTCCAGTGGGAAAATCTACTCAATAGACTATGCCATGGAAATGTGACTTTCTATTTTCATTTCTTTCTTGTTTTTTGGCTTTCATCAATAGGAGGGAATGAAATCACCACAGTTCATTTCTCTTCACTGTGCAAGACCTTGGGACCCCTGGATCCTGCCTTGTACATCACTGCATCAGCGGCTCCATCCCAGCCCTTCCTCCTCCTCCCCTCCCTCCACCACAGTGGCCCAGCAGGGATGGGGGGAGGCTTCCTCTGATAAAGTGCAAGTGCTGTTGGTCCTTATAAATAAGGGAAGATTGTGCATCTACTTTTGTTCCCTGGTTCACCGCTCAGCTCCGGGGAGACCAGGACATGTCCTGCTGCAGACTCGGGGGGGAAGCTCATGCAAGTCCTGCCCTCTGAAACCTGTGCCTGTCCTCAGGGTCACAGTGATTCATCTTCCTTCTCTCTCTCTCTCTCTCACACACACACACACACGCATACACACACATGCTTTCCCCTCCTCTTCCCCAGCTCAGCAGGGAATTTCCTGTGAGCCAGGTGCCTCTCCATCACCACTGGCATCATCACCACCGTTTGCACCAGTGCTGCCCGTGCTGCCCTGGCATTTCCCAGCTCTGCCCGACAACTTCCCTGCGGGCAGCAGGTTCCATCCATGCAGAAACACAGAATGCTGCTTCAGATGCCCTGCTAAGAGGGAGCTGAGATATATTTCTTGTCATACTGCTACCGCGATTACACTGGAATACCTGTGGGAATGAAATAAATAGGAAGATTAAGGGGAGAAGCACAAGAAACGTGGCTCAAAACTGGTGCAGATGGATTCCCATGAAGTCACAAAGGGAGGAGAGCCTGTGGGCAGGGGCTGCACCACTGACACCAGCATCACAGGAAAGCACCAGGACACTGAGATGACCCTGGAGCAGTTGCTCAGATTTCATGCTTCACAAGGACAGACACTCCCCATGTTTCCCAGGGACAGCTAAAGCTTTGGGGGCCACTGCTCTAGCAAGACACTGTCTTCTCTCCTCCCTGGAGGCATCCAATGCCCTGGAGAGCTGCACATGAGCCACCCAGGAGATACTGCTCTGCCCAGGGGATAGTTGGCTCAAGTCCGCAGGTAATTGTCAGGGCTGGCAAGGAAGACTTCTGTCTGAGGCAGCGTCCAAAAATTCAGGACAAATAATCCAGACTGTGCAATTCTATGGGAAAAGGACAGAAAAGGACACGGGAACAAGAGACCGCACGCGTGGCTATGCGCAACACCACAGGGTTCTACTTTTTTTTTTGTTGTTTTTAAACTGCATGTTCATTATCATAAAGAAAAGGAGCTGAGTAATCAGTGAGGGAGTAGAAACGTGGATCTGGACAATTCTAAAAAACCACTAGTATTTACCAAGGGCAGTTTACAAAAAGAACTGGAGGACTTTGGTCTGATCTCTGCTGTCGTTTCCACCCATTTGACATTGAAGGGACCCAAGTGAGACCCATCCCAGTGTCTGATGTGCAGCACGGCATGGCAGCACCTGACTCCATGGAAAGACTTGGACAGAGGGTTTAGGGTCAGCACCCACAAACATCACCCACCCCAGCAGGAGCTGGACGGGCATGGACTTGTTTCTAGAGCAACACACCAAACTGGAGCCTGCAGAACCGTGTTTCCCTGGCAAAAATTCCCTTTAAACACTATTAAGAGATCTCCCGGATTGTGGACAGCTGGCTGTGTCTTCTCCTGCTGCAGCAGAGCCAGCCAAGACCAGGAGGACAAAGGAAGAGGGTCTCTCAATCCCACAGCCCCAGGCTGGGGCAGGAGGCAATGGGCCCCTTCCTCTTGTTTCCCACACAGGGTTGAGTAAGCTTTGGTTCTGTGGCCAATTTAGAAGCCATTTTCCAAAAACCTTCCCACACCCCACTCCTAAAATTTTTCTTCTGTGCCAAGAGAGGCCCATCTTTTGGGAGTCCACCCCCAAGATCTGCCCCGTCCAGCTCCGAGGTGTCATGCCTAGCACGGTGGAGATCACAGCTCTGTGGACACGGGGCAGGACCGGCTTCTTCCCATCGACCTTGATGGTGTATCGGGATACAGAAGCCTGGAAATATCTTCAGCACTGCCTTGAACTGTGCTCTGGATGGTTTTGGGAAACTTCCTCTGCTTCCCACCGGCAGCACAGCCCCAGCCGTCTCCCACCACGGTCATGTCGCAACGCTGGAAAAGCATTTCCAAAAAGAACCAAAATTATATATATATATGTATACATACATATATATGTCTATACATACACACACACACGTATATATATGTATATATGTCTACCTATATATACACATATAGGTTGACAGGCAAGCTGCCAAAGTAGAAAACATCAGATCACCCAGTTTGCATGATGCATGTTAAAGAAATGAGACTTTTAGCCCATGACATCTTCTTTAAAAATGAGTATTTAGGATCTTCAAAAATTGCTACAGTACAAAAAGTGTTTGTGTGTGTATATATATATATGTATTTTTTTTTTCCCTCTACATATACCGCATGTATGTACTCGTATGGACCGGAATGGATGATCCCACCAGAAGAGATGCCCCACTCGTCCTCCACAAACACTTCCAGGCGTTATTGACTCGGCTCTTTGCAAAGTCTTTGCATCGGTTCATGGCACATAATGGTATTATTGGCACAGGTTCAGAGTCACCGTCCATGGCCGGGCTCCAGGCGCTCATCCTTCCCTTTTCCATCCCTTGCTGGTTCCTCCTTCTCCACGGGATTTTCTTTGCTTGCACACTTTCCTTTCTCTCCTCCCAAAAACGTGCTCCTTGACAACGCAGTTACCTATAGGCATGTTCATTTTTATAAAAATATATTTGGCCCATAGAACGCTGCTCTTTGAGTCTCCTACTGGTAAACAGAAATGGTAGGTACAGGTAACCCATTATTTTTTTATATTTTTTACAGGTTCACCAATGGAATCCTGTTGAGGACGAGAAGAAAAAGAAAGATTAAGTCATGACAGGGAAATTGCACCATGTTGTGTGTCACTGCTTGGATGAGCCCCCACAGCCTGGAGATTTCCTCCTCCTTCCCCCTGGCTGTGGAGCTGTAGAGCATGGAGGGAGCAGGGTATCAGTGACTTCCTCCTCCTTCTCTGGAGCTGCTAGTCTGTGCTGAGGACTGGGGCCACTACTTCTCTTTCCTTGGGGCCTTTTCCAGAGTGGGATCATCCCTGCATTCTGCAGCTTCTCACACTCAGGCCTCGAGCAGCGAGTGCTCTGGCAGACGAGCAGATGATGACAAGCACTAATGAGATTTTCTAAAGTTAAATCTAAAGAATCAATAGGGAATTGGTTAAGCACCAAACCAGAGATCCTATCAAAGTCCTTAAGCTATTTATTTACCATCTACTGGAAGATGTCTCCCTATGCAATCTTGGACCCTCAATGTGAAGACAATCACTCCCCATCACTGGCATGCGGCCACTTGCTCTACATGTTTGTGACATTTCATGAGCTGTAGCATAGCAGAGTATGCCAAAGACAGCTTCCAGCAGGTACCTACACCCTGTACAGCAGGATACACATTCCTAATCCACACATTCCTAATCTGTGCCCTCCGCCTGACTGGGATCAGCACTTAGAACGTGGTGTGCTTTTTGTCCCAGGGTTCTTTCTCTAAAAAAACCCATTATTTTTCAGCAATATGCTCAATACACCATCTCCAAGAACAGCCCTGAAGTCTTAATTAGCGAGACAGATTTTCCAGAGTCCTTAATCTCCTGTGCTGGGGCTGTGCTGGGATTGCTGCTACTCCTCCGAAGACAAGCCAGGATCTTTTATGATGACTCATTATCTGTTAATGTTAACACAAGCCATTTGCTGTTGTTAGGCAGAACGCGGCCAGCACAGCAGCTGCTGCCGTGTTGGAGCGAGGCATCACCACACAATGCTGTCAGTTCTCACCCACCCTGTGCCAGGGCAGGGTCAGGACAGTGTCACCAAACCAGCACAGCTGCTGGGTCCCAAAGTGTCCCCCCCCTGCCAGCGGTGCCCAGCGTCCTGGGTGAGTACTGGTTAATGCACCACGGCAGGATGTACAATTGGTATTGTATCCCAAATAGCCTCTTTGTGCAAAGTAGGTCAGCACTTGATCAACCTTACAGATTTTTTTGTATAATCTCATTCCATGGGGTTTTTCAGTCAAAGAGAGTGGGATTAAGGACAAGAATAATGCGGAATCTCAAACTTCATTTCAGAAAGCCCCAAAGCCAGGATGAAATCAAGCCAAACCAGCCACCCTGTGCTGTGGTGCCTGGACAAAGCCACTCAAGTCTTTGGCACATGTCCTGTGCTGGTCTGCAGAGCGGCAGTGCTCCTGGCTCTGTCTGGGTGCTCCTCCAGCACCACTGGCACCAGGCAAGAGAAGTTTTCCTTTTCATCCCTCCCTTCAGGTAACTCCTGAGAGCTTCCACTGACTGTTCCAATCCTCACCTACCCAGCCCAGGGCCACACTGAGGCTGCACTGCCACACCAGGCTGCTGCAGACAGACTGACTTCTCTGCCTGCAGGAGCAGTTGCCGGCAGCTGCCACTGAGTCAATCGGTGACATCCACCGAGGTGTGACACCTACCAAGGAGCTGGTGCTCCAGTGGGGCCTGGCCACAGGCACAGGCAATCTGCTGGAAAGCTCCACCACCTGCTTGCCACGGGCAGTGTCACCTGCTGTGGGGAGGGACAGTGTCCTGGTGGGGACCACGCCTGCAGCACAGGAGCCCTCCCCACAGCTCCTGCTGGCACAGGAGGAATCTGACCCCAGGAAATAGCTTCAACATCTTCTCCCTGTGTACCTAGATGAATTTCACCACGTTTCCTGACACAATCACAGTGCTGCCTGCAGCTCTCCAGGCTGGAGATGCTCTGCAGGGCTGTCCCTTATATCTGCTGCCTCAATTGCTCAGCCCAGCCTGATGAAGCTGTCGGCATCACTCAAGGCCAGGGTGCCAGCTGGGCAGCACTGTGCTCAGTCCTCACACCAGGCTGATGGACTGTCAGATGTGAAGTTCACATTAAATTCCAACTTGGCTCCCAATGGTCATCTTGACAAAACATCTGCAGCACCTCTGTCCTGCCATCCCTGTCCTGGGACATGCCACCTGCCTTGTGCCTCCAGCTCTGGCCCCACACCATCAGGAGCACTAATGTGCCAATGAGACAGCTCAGAGCTGTGAAGAGCTGTCAATTAAAATTTGTAAAACACCAAGAGAAAGGGGCTGGGAGGAGAAAGCTGCATGTAGCCCCTCCAGCCAAAAAGCTGCACATGCTCCAGAGCATCCTTCTCCCCTGCTGCGGTGCAGTGGGTCAACAGCAACTGTCCCCTTCAGGTGACCTTGCTGTGGCTGTGGATGTCAGCCAGGAAACACTCATTCCCCCGGAAGCTGTGCAGCCCAAGCAGCTGCAACTCCTTTTCCCCCAGCCTCTCCCCTAGAAACAAGAGCTGGAGAGGCATCTTCCATGCCTCCACTCCTCTGTCTCCCTTCATCCCACTGCTCCTCTGGCACTTGGCAGCTGGTGACAGCACAAGGCAACCACGGTGGCAGGGACAGCCTAGCAGGGAGCTCATCTCAATGCCATCTGCACCTTACACAGTGACACATGAAACTTGGAATGCTCATTTCACCTGAGGGATTTCCCACCGGCACCTGGTTTCGATTGGGACACACCACTTATGCAAGTGTGTCCCAGAAACACCCTGGTGCAAACACAAACACACCTATGCAGAGCAAATGTGCAGAGAACAGGTAGCTTTGGGATCAATCTCATTTTGTTATTGTTAATGAAACCAAACAGCAGCTTCCAGAATTGCATCTGTAATTGAAGTGCCATTACAGAGCTAATGCTCCAGGTACGAGCTGGATAGATTTTTCCAGAGCGCATCAATGTGCGTTTTATGGATTCCATGAAAACGGGTCAATGAGAATTTCAAGGATTTAATAAGGCGTAATGGAATGGCTTCAGGCTATTTAAAGAAATCTATGGAGGTGACCAGGGCACAGTCTTTGGCCCAGGGTTTCACATGACTTGGGGCAGGAGCAGTGGGATCCACACAGGATTCCTACAGTGCTTCAAGCTGCTCCTTCCTTCCCTCTACCTGAGGCATGGAGAGCTGTAGATGGCATCAAGTGTAGCTGACTTGCTTTATGTGTTATTTCTTTTTAATTCACCTTAAGCCAATGGAAAGATATCCCAAACTACAAAACCAAGGGTGGAAAAGGCCCAGGGGGTTATTGCTGAGGCTGGTGTTTTGTGCAGATCCTCCATTTCATGCTCATTCCCCTGCTGCCCTCACTCCTGACACCAGCTTGTGCCTTGGTTCCTTTGCCCTTTGTCTCCTGAGACAGTGGCCACAACAATAGAATCAGAAAAAAATGACAAGCATATCAGTGGTTGGGGAGTGAGAGCCTTTCACCTTCACCAGTGAAGCTGCTGCAGCCAGAGGAGGCTCTGGGGAAGCAGTGGGGCCATGCCAGATGAATCCCGGCTCTCTGCCCCACTGTGCTGGCACACACCTCACCTGCCCTGTCTAGACACCGCCAGCCCCAGCACGGCCGAGACCATTAACTTTTTATTCCCTTCCATTCTAATCTAATTATATTTCTGTGTTCAATAGCTGTGCATAATGTTAAACAGGCTATTCCAAGCGAGCTGCAGCCAGGGAAGGCTGGAAAATTCATTTACACTGAATATATGATTCATTACAGCAGGGACTTGGGACAGAGCAATTAATTCACCTGAGCACGTGGCTCGACTGGGCACCGCTGCCCAGAGCGAGCTGGCACACACAGACTTTTCCTGCCACTGCTATTGGCTGTGCCACCTTCAAAAGCAACACAAGAAGGTGGAAATGGCTCAGGTCAACTCAACAAAAGAGAAGAAAATCCCCAAAGATTGTACTCTTGCAACCAGAACAACACCACTTCACTCCTTTAGTCATAGCAACAACCCAGGTGTGACCAGCTGCTGGGGACTGTGCTCAAAGGGTTGGCTTTGCAGAGCAGCAGGAGGAGGAGGAGGAAGAGGAGGAGGAGGAGGAAGAGGACCCCAGCACCCTTGCAGTAAGCATGGAGGTGGTCATGACAGCAAACATCACCAAATGAGCTTTCAGATACTGGTGGAGTGTGCATGCTGGACGTGCGGCGCTCGGACGAGGCGGGCTGTCCATCATGCCACCAGAGGTTAATTACAGATCAGGCCATTTCCCAGCACGGAAATTACTGTGGCTTGTTGAGGTTTCAGAGGTGGGCTTGAACCATGGGATCAGGCTGAAGTTCAAGGCTGCCCCAGGGACCCTTTGCTTTTGAGTCCTTGTCCATTCCAGTGTCTGCCTGTTAGCGTGGGCCTGTCTGCAATTAACCTCCCTGGAAAAGCTGCTTGGCTCCCAATGCCCCATCCACAGCATGAAATACATCCAGTCACACTAAAAGAAGTGCAGACAGGAGGACGGCACCAGGCAGGGTGTGAGGGGCACAGTGGGGGCACAGGATGGATGTGGGATGGACGCAGGGAGCGCGGTACGTACCAGGAAACAGCCCGCTGGCGTCTGCCCTGCCCCCAGAAGTCAAACAGGCTTCGGCCAGTCAGCAGGAGATTTCAAACCATTTCTCAGACACAAAGGCCACGGGAATAAGATGCCGGTCAGAAGAAGAGGGTCTGCAGTGAGCAGAAAGAGGGGCTTGTACACGCTGGTACGTAACACACACGGTGCAAGCCGGGGTGGCCTGCTGCACTCTCAGCTTTTTTACATCTCTCTAGAGTGATGCTTTGAGTGGGCCTGGGCTCACCAGGCTGCCTGGAAGTGCTCTGGGATAGAGGGTCCCAGAAAGCACCCCTGGATGGCAGAAAAGCCATGATCTCTGCTAGCCAGAACACAGGCACTCTCTATCACCTGGCTAGAGCTCATATCAAACCAAGGCCTGTGGACACCCAACAAAATGGTGTGGAAATCCCTGCCAATTCTCCACCTTCTGAGATGTGAAGGAATCCTGGAAAATGCAGATGAGCAGAACCCTACACACACGCAAGAGATGCTGATTGAAAAGGCATCAATGGAGTTGACTCCAGGCCTGTCCTTGGGGCAGGCAGACATGGGCTGTGGCTGCCACACCTCTTGTGGTTCCTTGAGGCTGCCTGGAGCATCAGCTTTCTCATTTCTCTCAAAACTCTCTGTCTGGCTTCTCCTCTACCTTTGATGGGGACACACATTTATCACATGGTGAAACCATACCAGCACCCAGCAAAAGTGCTCTGGAGACAGCCTGTGGTGTGGGAAACATTGCTCCCAACGCCACCGCTCCTGATCCCCTCCCTGTGGGCAGGCAAGGGGCTGGCAGAGCATGGCCACATCCCTTGGCTGCCAGTGATGCTCCTTGTTAACGCTCCGCCGTTATTTCACAGCAGCCAAACGGTTCATTTGGCTCTCACTGCCTGCTCCTCCATTAATCACCTGCTTGTTTGCAGCCCGGCAGCTTTGCCGATGCCACTGAGGAGACAGCATGGGCGCTGGAAAAATGGATCCAGTGGCATTTTATGTGCCGGCAGGAGCAGCAGCAGCTGGGAACTGAACACCATGGTGCTGAGCTCACCCAGCCCTGCAGGGCTAGGCACCCACCGAGCCTCACTGCCAGAACTGGGGGTCAGGGGGACAGTCCCACACTGAAGTATGAGTGGGTGAGCACCCGAGAGGAAGGTGGCTCTGCCAAATGCTGCCAGAACATCACCCCTGAGCACCAGGGCCCCATCACCGCAGTGGGACGGCACTCCCCACCCGCAGAGAAACCACAGTGCCCACCTCACCTGTTTCCATTGAAGGTCGTTTTGTAATCCCCGGGCGAGTGCAACGTGTCCTCTGCATAGACGGGCACAGGGGTCCGGACGCACTCGTGGGAGCACTGCAGCGTCTCGTTGTAGGCGGTGAAGATGTCGAGGGCACTGGGCACGCGGGCAGGGGCAAAGTCAGTCAGGTTCTGGCAACTCTCCTCCTGCTGGTCCAGCTTGCGTTGGTGGCTGTTGCGCCGCGGGCGCCCGCTCTGCGCGCAGCTGGGATGAGGGGGAGAGAGAATCAGACAATCATGGAGTGGTCTGGGTTGGAAGGGACCTTAAAAACCCTCCAGTTCCATCCCCCTGCCATAGGTGGAGACGCCTTCCACTAGATTAGGTTGTTCCAAGCTCTGTCCAACCTGGCCTTGGACACTTCCAGGGATGGGGCAGCCACAGCTTCTCTGGGCAGCCTGTGCTAGGGCTTCACCACCCTCATAGGGAAAAAATTTCCCCTACGATCTAATCTAAGTCTTCCTTTTAGTTGAAACCCATTCCACTGTTTGTCTGTGTAAAAAGTTGCCCTTCATCATTTTTATGTCTGTTACAGCCTGAAAGGCCAAAGCAGAAGGGACAGGAGACACAGTGTGTCCCTGAAGCCTGGCAGAAGAACTCACCTGATTGACCAGACATTACAGATTGCTCAATACTAGGTTCGAATTCAGAAATTCCAATTCCAATACAGAGTTGGAAAGATCAGCCACAAGCAGTCATTTGGCACGGTGCTTTTTTTTAAGAATCAAATTTACATTTTAGACACAAGCTTTTTCCCATTAGAGGAATGACTTAATGAGTCACACATTTGTACCTGCAGGAAGCAAAAGCCTTTTCTTAAGTGAAAATATGTAGGTGAGAACAATGAAGTGAAACCCTTTCCATTTGGGAGACACCAACAGGTTAGAACTTCTGAGGATAAATGAGCTCAGGACCTGGTGTGACACAGCAGAGGGATGGCTGGCAGGGTAGCCCTGCTCTCCGGGGGCTCCTCCAGCTCCGGAGGCTTCATCAGGATCTCGTGGCTGCACAACACTTCTGGCTCAGTACGTCAGAGGCAAGGAGAACCCCAGCTCGCAGGAGCCGCCCTTAATCAGCCTGGTCCTATTTCAGGGTCTAGACACTGATTTAATTAAGGTGCCACTTTTTTCCAGATGGGATTGACAGCGCCTTGCAGAATGCTGGAGTTTTGGGAGGTGGCAGCTCTGAGGGTGGTGGGAGCTGGGGATAACAGCACTGTCTGTGGAGGGGCACCCCTGGAGACAGGAGTGTGGGGCTCTGCTGGGAGCGGCGCTGGCTGGGGTGGCAACATCTGCCAGCAGCGGGCACTGCCTGCTCTGCTCTGGTTGATGCAACTGAAAGAGACAGCCCTAAACCAACTGCTGTCTCCCCACAACATGTGTGCAAGAGGAGCAGTGACAAGAAGGACACTGGCTTGGCACGCAGCCATCACTCACCCGTCCTGCTCGAGGGGGACAAACGCCAACCAAAGGACAGGGACAGTGACTGTGTCCCTGCTGGGGATGGGGTCACAGTGTGTGACGTGGGTCAGCCCTGCCATGGAGCACCCGCATGCAGCCCAGGGTCACCCAGTGAACAGAGGCAGTTCGGTTAGAGTTGAGCAAACTCCCAGGTACTGTTTCTTCACCTAGGACACACTTGGGTGCTGCCCACGCTCCCCTGCTGAGGATTTTCTCTGGTGATTTCTCAATTTCACTTACTGTAAAGCATTTCTATTCTACATCAATCACTGGTTTTATTTTTTCCACTTTTTGGCTTCAGCAGCAGTTACTGAGCTGTTCTGCCAAGCTGTGGTCAGCTGGATCAATGACTCGTACCTCTCACTGCTGCAGCTGGAGACAAATCCCACAAGTGTTTTATAAACTATTTTCCCTGCTCCTTCACCGAAACACTGCAGCAACCAGGGAAGTTTAGTGAATTAAATCCCACTTGAGCTACAGGAGGGAGTGTTACTGCCTGCTCCCCAAAGCAAGTTCAGCTGTGGGGCCAGAACTTTTGGTCAGCTGCTGTGCCACATAATGGTTTTGCCAAGATGAGGATGCCTCCACAGCCCTACAAAGAGCTTCTCCTCTCATCCCAGTTAGCCAGCAGGCTCCTCATCAACCTAGTGTTGTAATTGCCTCCTGGCTGCAGGAACCGATTTGCTGCAGCACCCACGCAGAGCTCGGCCAGGCCAGAGGGGAGAGCCACCAGCTCTCCCCCTAGCCCTGTGCTGCAGCCATGTCGCTACGCCAGCAACGCTGACCTCAAAGTAGGCCAGTTTCCCTGGGAAAATAGGTAAAGTGAGGAGTGCCTGGAGCGAAAGCTAACCTATTTTGCCATACGCCCAGCCATGCTGAGAGAATAAACGGGAGCAAATGAAGCTGGAGGAGCACAGCAGCACCCTGGGGGTTGGGGCATGCTACAAACCATGACACCTGAGGGGCTTCGAAGGTGCCCTTCTGTCCCTGGGGTCCCACGGAAGGGCAGGAGAGGCAGCTGCTTCCTGCCAAGCCAGGCTGTGGATTTTACAAGCAGCATCAAAGCTCCTTAGGGAAGGTGGTGGAGGAGCTGCTGCCAGCACCAAGCAGATCCTGGGAACACCCGCTGTGGCCCAACACACGGCTCTGACCTCTCCAGGTGGCATCGTGCTGAGGCACTCAGCCCTGGAGCGGCAATGAGCATGTGTCCCATGAGACTCGTCCACCCAACCCCGGCCACATGCTGGTCCCCAAAGCCACTGGCTAGATGGCGTGAGGTGGGGAAGCTGCAGGGGCACAGCTGAACCCTGATGCACCAACCTCCTTTAGAGGTTTTGGTGTAAACCCCCCATTTTCTCCTGCAATGGCTTTCCAAAACTATCCTGGCAGGTGACATGGGCTTTGGCATCTGCAGCGGGATGGGCACCTCCACCCCCACCCTGTCCCCATCCCACACCACCCCCAAGTCAAGCAGAGCAGGAGGGACCTTACCAATTTTTTAAGACAAGAGTTGTTATCAGCGCAGCTATGACCATGATGAGGGACACGGTAATAGTGATTATCTGATGAACTGCCAGACCTGCAGACAGAAGAAAACAGACAGTGGGGATGGGAACTGAGGGGACCCTGGCAGGGCCCCCTCCCCACACAGCCCCTCCACCACCCCCTCCCAGCCCTTCCCAGCATGGGGCCACACACAGCCCCCGGCAGCGGTGCCGCAATCCTCTCTGCTGCCTTACACAAAATAATCTGTAAGCCAGGCTCCTCATTTCCTATCCTCTCAAGTATGTTCCTTGTCAGCCCGAATTAGGCACGAAGAACGGAAGAGAAGTGAAGACGTCTCCCCTCTGGGACAGAAAGGGAGACGAGCGCAGCCTTGCACCGGGTGCGGGATTCACCAGGGATAATAATTACGGCACTGACGGCTGCTCGCTTTGCAGGTCGGGTGGGCTCATTTCCCCCTCTTCACCTTCCACGGGGTATCATTTTGGCTCGTGGATCATTCCTAATGAGCAGTTTGGAAACAAAAGCAGCTCGCTGTACACTATGTTTGTGATTTTGTGCTGCCTTACAGTTGCAATTTCATAATGAAATGATTTTTCCTGGCTGCAGCCCAAGGATGTGCTATTTTTCACAAACAGATGTTGCAGCTCCTGATGGATGGTAGTTTTAATAAATAAATAAGTCTTAGAATGACAGGAAAATAAGCAGTTTTATATATATATCCATATGCGTCTGTGGCAAGGACGGCGTCAGTGCCAAGGCTACAGCTCAGCTGGAGCTGGGGGTGCCTGGGGGCCACTGGGCAGCACTGGGGCAGTCACTGCTTATGGGTAAGGATTCACTTGTGGCCCCCGTGCTGGCAGGGTGGGTAGCAGCCAATTCCAGCCAGAGTCAAAGCTCACTCCTCAGCTGCTCCACCTCTGGGATTCATCTCCCAGGGGAATTCACAGGGAAAACGCCACAGTGGGAGGCTCCCCACCTCCCACTGGCACCCCACCTCCTGAAGGTGAGGCCCAGAGAAAGAGTTCTAGCCCCATGCTCTGAGTTCCCAGAGGGTGGCGACGATGGGAGCGTGTCCCGACGGGCCCGGGGAGCGCGGTGGCAGCTCGTGCCCACGCGTGCCAGGTCAGCAGTGACGCCCACCCTGGCAGCAGCCAGCCCGGCCGCATCCTGCACGGCAGTCTTGGAGCAGCTCCCAGTGGGACGCTGCTGAAAAAGATAAAAGGAAAGACTCTAAAAATAAAATCAAACAAGCCCAGTGCCCGATTCCTTTGAAAACAGAAGCGGAGTCAGGGACGAGACCTTCTGCAACACTGGGAGCTGAGGCAGTGGCGGCAGGGCCACGGGAGAACCTAATGATGCAATTAGTCCTTGCATTTACGTAATGGGAAAGGCACAGGCAGAACAGATTGCAGGTGGCTGAGCACTGGGAAGGATGGCAGCTCCTCAGAGCAGGACACATGGATTTAAGAAAGGCTGGATAATTTTAGATTCCATCACACACATAAGTTGCCATATGTACCGGCACAGCAAAGTTCCATTGCATCATGTATTAATTCTGTACCAGAAGCCAGGGGGGACTTCAGGAGGACAGGAGATGTTTGTCTCGATGGTGGTGATGGACAGAGGGAAAGGACCTGACAGGTGGCCCGTGACGGTTCCCTGGGAAGCCCTATAGCAATACCTGCTGCAATAAACACTACCATGTCTTTATTCCTAATTTACAAATATATCAAATCCTTTCCTCTAGGCCCTCAAAGAATGTAGGGCCGTACAGGGCAAGATCAGGCAAATATTCAATCTATGAGGTGAGGGGTTAATGGGTGTGGCACCCTTTGAGAGGGGAACACCCTGTAAGGGACATAAAGCACCCTGGGGGTGAGGTGAGATGGAGAGAGATGCTGCCAAGGGCAAAGCAGTATTTTAGACACAGCCCTAGAAGCCCAATTGGATGGAGGAAGGGGACTTGGAAGATAAAGTCAATAGCTCACAGAGCAAAATCCTCCTCCTCCTCCAGTGCAGGAAGCTGCCTGGCACAGGCATAACTCCCCATGAGAGCCTGTGTGCCCAGAGAGAGAGACCCTGGGAGCAGGGATTACAGTGCCTGGGTTTTGTTTGCTCATCTCCATGGCAAAAGCTCCGATCCCAGCGGGTCACGGAACCCGGCGGCCACGTAATTACACGTTATTAACCGTGGAAACATCGAGCTGCAGGGAGGGCAGCGGCGGGCGCGGGAGCGCGGGGAGGGACACCCGACACCGGCCCCCGCACCTGGAATGCCTCAGCCCCGCCAGAGCCCGGCGAGGGCTCCCCCTGCCAAGGCTTTTACCAGGCAATTTGACGCAGTGACCATTTAACTGGAGGGTAATTACAGGAGAAGTATTTAATGGAGCCGAAAGTGTGTCCAAGCCTCTGCGCTTCTGCTAGTGCAGCAGAATTCCGCGTGCCGCCTGCCAGGAGGGAAAGCTCTTCAAAGGCGCTCTCTGAACCCTCGGAAATGCTGAAATATCTCTGGGTTTTTCCACTCTCGTGCTGTCCTACTCTGCTCTCTCTGGGGCCTCTAATCTCCCCTTGTAGGGGGAGAGGGGCCACAGAATCCCAGCAGGCAGTACAAGCCAGTTCCCGATTCCCCACATCCCGGGCAAAACCCCAATATTCTCAGAGCAAGCCAATGCCAGGGCTTTTTTTTAATCTGTTATTTTAAAGACCATATATTTGCTGCTGAGATGAAAGTGCTGAGGTTTGGCCTTTCTGGCCACCTTTTTGAAACGGCTCCCGGACAGCTCTGCATCAATGGAATTAATTCCATGAGAAAATCCATTTGAGACTAATGTCTTGCTACTGCAGGAGCACGCAATGGCAGCGAACAGGAGATATAAGCTCTTAATTAAAAACAAAGAGAACCTCTATCCCCCAAGGCCTTTATTTCAACAGCTCTGGTTAGGGAGCCTGTATTTTTCATTTTCCCAATAAAAACAGCTATGAGCTGCAACTCTTTGAAGACCCTCGTCAAGGCCTTGAAGCTACATAAAATTAGAAAAAGGAGAAAACAGCTCTATTTCATTTGAAAGGGAGAAAACTGGAGTTATTTTTACGGGCCAGATATGGCTACCTCCAGTCTCTTCACACAGATATGCTGTGTGGATCCCCCTCTCCTCAGCATCCCATCCTCAACCCTGCCACGAGTCTGCTTCCTCTGTTCTCACATGCCCTGATCACCAGGATGCCAATGCCTCCTCCGGAGCATTGTGGAGAAGCTGGGGCAAAGCGGCTGGACTCAAGAGGCTTTATGGCTTGCCCAGCCATCAGAAATCACATCTGAGCCCCACAAGCCTCATCCTCTGATAAAGCTGCTTGCAGACAGAACAATTCAATCAGGAGCATGGTGTGGCCTCCCTGCTGCCACCGCTGGCCTTTCCCAGGGGGGATCAGCCAGATTTGGCCGTAACATGAACCTACTGCTGGTTAATAGCTTGTAAGGAAAATAATTTACAAAAGCCACAAGGGTCTGATCCAGGGGAGGAGACACAGCAGAAACTGCCTTGAAAAGCCTTGTTACAGGGCACAGCCAGTTCCTCTGCTGCCCAATCCACCACACCATGAACCGCCTCGGGTCTGCTATTCCCAACACCTTCTTGCTGGCAAAGCTGGGGTCAGCAAAGCTGCTTGGTTTTCCACCTGGTAAATCAGTGATCTCTCTGAAACCCAGCCCAGGGGGTGTTAGTCATCCTGAGGTGAAAACGCAGCTTTTCAGCAAAAACCCACCAAAGTTCCTGGTAACTTCCTGGTATTTTGAGCTGGACTGATGAAAGAAGCTGCTGCAGCTGCGAAATGTTCTCACCAAGAAGGAAGATCCTGGAGGCTTATGCTAAAGACACTAGGACTTATCTTCTCAGGTGTTACAGCAAATATCACTGAGCAACAAATACTTGGAGAGCAGCAGAGGAGAGTTTCTGGCTCACTGAGATGCATGTGGGAGGATGTGCACAGACATGTTCGCCATCCGTGCATTCCAGGGAGTGTCCCATCTCCCTCGCAGGAAGAGCTCAGCTGATGGCCACACTCCTTCCTTACTTCCATCATCATTCTCCACCCTTCAGGAGAACTGCAGCTGATGCACGGCCCTAAAAGGGATGCTTTGGGCAGCTCCCAGGAAGGGTAACTGGTGGTGCCAGCCCAGGAGATGCCATCCAGCTCCTTCACCTTCTCTCTGTCCCCCAGCTGCGGCGTCTCCCCACACCTCAGCATGGTGGATCAAAAAGGCGGCTCCATCCTCACTGCCCAGGGTTTTCTTTTAAACACATTTTATCTTTAATTAATTCCTTTGAAGCCTTTTGCATCTACTATCTCCTCGCCTCCAGCACACCCCTACTGCACCTTCTTTCTGGAGGCAGGGTCATCACCAGCGGGAAGCAACACCTCTATTACTATTTATTCCTGACATGCTGCTGGCTGGTGGAGGGGAGGGGGTGGTGAGTGGCCTGGGGCCACCACCAGCTCAGATCCAGCTGCCAACACCCACATGGCCTCCACCTTACCCGAGAGGAACCCCAGCCTTGGTGAAGGGATGTCCCTGAGCATCAGCTCTGCCACAAGCTCATGGAGTGTGGTGCCAAATGCGCCGCGACTGGCCATCAAATACCACTAAGAGCAGCAGACAGCACATGGAGTTTTCTGCCTTATAAAGCACTTAAAGGTTTAATTAAAGACGGCTTTATCCTAAAGCTCCTGAAAGGAGCCTTGGACAAACCAGCAAGTGCAATTCCTGCCTCGCTGTGACAGTTCTGATTCATTCCACTCCTCTCTGCTTTGGCTGAGGCTGCGGGACCTGAGGATGCTCTGCCTTCGTGGAGGAGCCCGGCCCACGTGGAGAGTGCCCGGTGAAAGCTCCTCACAGCCCTTCCCACTTCCAGCATGCTGGAATTTTAATTATTCCTCTCTTTCCCTGCTCCAGAGTAAACTGATTATGACAGCCCTGAAGAAGGAAGCACATTTTTGAAAAGCACAAGCATAAACTACGCCTGAGTGAACATCTTGCCTGCCCAGCTGATGCCAGCAGTGCTGTGCTGTGTGGCAGGGGTGGCACCGGGACAGGAACACCTGAGCTGCAGGTCACCTGAACCCCCACGGCAGCACCCACCGGGCCAGGGCACGCGCCAGCCTCTGCTCTCATCCCAAGCATTACCTGCCATCACTCCTCTGCTGCCTCTCCTGCCTATGAGCCGAGTAATTCCTATTCCAGGGGAATTTTTTTAAGCTTGTTTTTGCTGTCAGCAGCTCACGGAGGCATTGTTTCTGGCTTTTTTTCTCTCGCTTCTCAGCGAGGAGGAAGGGGAGTGAGAGGAAGATCTGACAGAGCAGAGCTGCTCCCATTGCTCATCTCGGTGAGCACTGCTGCCTCTGCTGAAGTGAAGTGGTTGTTTTTAACACCCTGGGAGCACCCCAAGGAGCCTATGGTCCCACAAGAATCACCAGGGACCCAGAGGCAAAGCATGGAGTGATACAAGGACACAGCACAGGAGGGACATGGGGGCAGCAGCACAACAGCAGCCACAGCTCCGATGGAATCAAGCATGGGGGATATGCATGGCTCCAGGACCCCTGGGACAGCTCTGCCAGCTCCTGGAGTGACCCCAGCTCCTGTGGGTGCCACACACAGGTGGTTCCACCCTGATCCCCCAGGCATGTGCTGGGGACAGCTGAGGGACCACAGGCAGTGAGAGCAGCACTGCATCCACCACAGGCTCCCGTCAAGGCGCCTCACCGGACAGGGACTGGCAATGCTCGCTGAGGCAAATAAAAGTACAGGCGAGTTACCTCATCCTCATTTGTAGCCATATGTTTTTCCCAGCAGAGAACAAACACTTCCAGCCGCTACAGCTTATATAACAGAGTGGAGCAGGGCTGGGAAGCTGCATGGCTTCGCACAGGCACCGCACCAGCAAAACTGGCACGGGCACGGACCCTGCTTTGAGACAGTGTTGGCTGCTCGCTCTCAAAACGCTGTCCCGAGGCACAGCAGGGGCATGGAGCTCCCACTGGGAGCACACCAAGAGCTCTCTTGGGTGCTCAGCCCCAGCACTGGAGGGAAAAACGGATCTGGAGCTCAGGAGCTTTTCAATTGAGGGTGGACGATCTGGGATCAAACAGGGCCTTTAGACCCGGGAAGGAGTTTATTGCATTCACTGCTTGAACAGAAGTTAATTAGCAAAAACTCCAATCCTGAAGAAAGCCTCTAATGAGAGCTAAAGCCTGCAGATTAAAGCTGTTGGCCCCCTGGGAGCTGCCAGAGCTGCATCTCCCATTGTTCTGTGGCCACGCAGGACAGCAGTAGTGGCACTGACGGGTGGGTGGCATCACTGTCAGCTCAACTTCACTAAACAAGGCAGCCCACTCCATTAAGTCCCAGAGCCCCAGCACATGCCAGGAGCCATCCTCCCACAGCTGGTGCAGGCAGAGGGGCTCCTGCAGCTGGCTGATGGCAACAAGTCCACAGGACCCCACCCTCCTAGACTGGATGATGCCACTGAGGCCAGAGGCACTGACCATGGCAGGTCTGGGGAGACCAGGCTGATGCTCTCATCATGCAGAGAGCAGCAAAAGCCGCAGCCCTCATCGATACTCCCTTGCTGATCTATCCAGCCAATTGCAGGGTTTTGTAAAAGGTGTGTAGGCT
>JANPWX010000535.1:128786-145069 GCA_024734555.1 Trochalopteron elliotii
GGGGGGGCCGGGGCGTTGCAGCTCCTCCCCGCTCCCCGTGCCCCACAGCGAGCCACGGGACAGTCTGTGCCGGAGCGCCGGCCGTGGCGAGAGCCTCCCCGCAGCGCCGGTGGCTGGGGGCTGGCAGCTGGCAAGGTCCATGGCTAGGTGGAACATGGCTATTAAAATCCAAGCATGGCTTCCGAGCGGGCAACCTGACCTGTGGACAGACAGGGACCGTGTTAGAAGGGCAGTGGGGCAACCCTGCTCTCCCTCTCAGTATGGCACACCCTAGATCTCTCAGCCCAGCCACCCAAAACATCCCCCAGCTCCACGGGTGTCATCATCCTCCCTGGTTCTCCAGCCAGAGTCCCCCAAAACGGCATCATAGGGCATGCTGCACCCCCTCCCCCTGAAAACTACCACCACCAACATGGCAGGCTGAGGATCCCCATTCACAACCGTGACTTTTCAGTTGGTCTGGGAATGTTGGGAATGACCTGAGGATGGGTTTTACTAGGAAACACCCTGGAGGAGCGGCCAGTGCCTGCTTTGCCCAAACTCAGCCCTTCTGGGTGAATTATCCAAAGCAGACGGCCCAGCGGAATTCCAGCAGCACAAGCTTTCACTCCAGAGACACTGAGATGCAGGAGTATCAGAGAGCCTATCCCTTGCTTCCCAAGCCCACAGGCAGCATGATGAATCCCTCAAAGGGCTGGAGCAGACAAGTCTGTGGGCTCTTATGTTTGCACGTGTAGCCCATCTCCCACCATGGCAGTCACCCACGCTGCAGCAGGAACATCCTTCCACGGAGCACATCCCCTCCCATGGCGTGGGGCACCCAAGCTGAACATGACCCTGCAGCACAGGGAGGGCAGGAGGAGCAGCCCCTTTTGCTGCCCCTTCTGCCACAGAGCAGCTGGAACACCCCTGAGCTGCTGGCAGCTTCAGCAGTTACAATTTTGCTTTTATGTCACCGCCACATCACATCACAGCCCTCTCCCTTCCCCAGTGGCACCACACCAAGGCTCTGCTCCCCTCATGTCTCCTCTACAATGCTGCTTCATGTAAGGCGGCAAGAAAATCTCTGATAGGCAAATTTTTCATTTTTTTCCCCCCTCCCACCCTGGAAAAAAAAATCATCAGGCCAAAGCCCAAAAATCTTTACTCCATTTTACTCAGCTTTTACACGAGAAGGAGTTTTGTTGAACTCAGCAGGAGTTAATGAGAGCTTTACATGGCTAAACGGGCTAATCCTCTGCAGCGGCGCCGCACAGTCCTTGGGAGCACGACAGAATGTGCATCTGGTTGACAGAAGCATTTGTACACTCCCTCTGTGCGTGAGCAAGCGAAGCTAAAGGAGCTGACCTGGATACTCCCAGGCACAGGCTTTTTCTGCTCAGAGGATCTCTGCTTTTTTCCTAATTGGGTATTTTTTCAAAGCGTAACAACATTTATTTTGGGGAGGGAGAAGGCAACGCAAGGAAAGAGCGCAGAAGGAGAAAGGGAAGAGCCAGAAACAGACAACAGAAACCAAAATAGTTCATGCTGGGGGAGGAAGGATTTCAAGGCTTCAAAAAACCACAAACCACCCAAACTGTCGTGGTGGTGGTGGGTTTTTTTAGAGGCCGACAGAGTGGTGGCAGCACGAAGAGTGTCCCCCACGTGCTGTAGGCAGTGCCATGCTTCTACTGCTGAGGAGCCACAAGCTCATGCTCCAGCCAGATCATCAAGCACAGACTCATATTTGCAATGCTCAGGATCACTCCTGTAGCATGTCAGACTTGATTTCAGCCTCTGCCCAACTCCCCAGCATCACCTGAAACATCTCCTTGCAAGGAAGGAAAGGTGCTGGGCACCTCCTGACATGTCACTCACCCCAGGTGCCACCTCTCACACCATCTGTGCCCACCCCCAGACCTCACCCCCCTTCCTAGCTCTCTGGGTTGCTCACACTCAGAGCTTTTATGAACAGCTGCTGAACAGAGCAAGGGAAGATGTGCTGCATCCCAGCCATTGCCTGGAAACTTCTGAAAGACAAAATGCTGGTCCTCGGTGCTTGGGATTGGCAGCTCACAGGATAAAGAGCTATTCCTCTCTGCTTCCATCTCCTCCTGTCTCCTTTTGACATTTCAGGGTGCAGTGATGGCAGTATGAACTTGCAGGGGGCTTGCTCCTGCAGAACCTGCCCGACATGGCTGCATCATTCTGCAGCACCAGGAGATGTGTGGGCAGAGGCAACATTCAACCCTTGTCTTCCCCTGGGTCACGGTGGAAAGTTGTGTCCCAGCATGCCCAGGCAGCGCCGGTGACACCCAGCACCAGAGTGTCCCTCACTCCTGCCACTGCTCCCCAGGCCAGAGGCTCTTGGGATGGGGATGGACACTGTAAGGGACACCAAGTTGGGGCAGATCCCACTCTGCCCTGAGGACAGCTTGGGTCACCCTCCCACCAACATCCCGTCAGGTGATGCCACCCAAGGGGCTGTCACCCCAGAAGTGTCCTCCTAGCCACCACTCTGGCTAGCAAGTTCCCAGGAGACGGCTTCAGGGACAGAAGCAGCGAGTCCGGTTACCTCGGAGGAATTTTGCGTGGCATGCGATCTTCTGAGGGCTTTGCAACAACAGATAAGAGCAAGTGTCCTTCAGAATAAATAGCAGCGTGTAGGAGTTGCCGTTGTCCTGGCAACGCAGCGTGATGTGCCCGGCGCGGCGGCGGGGATGGATGCGGCAGCGCGTGGCGCGGCCAGAGGCAGGACCACCCGGCCCTCCCCTGCCACCCCCTCCCCACACCAGCACCCTGCCAAGGCTGCCAGCGGGAGTGACACGTCCCGAAGGACACCCAGGGAGCGGGGATGCATCCCGCCCGGATCTCCTGCCACCTTGTCCTTGCCCCAGAAAACCTGGGCTGTCCCAGGAGAGCCCGCTGCGGCTGGCACAGCACGGCCCGGCACAGCGCCCCGGGAGTCCCCGCGCCTCCGCCTCCCTGTCACCCGAACAGGCAGGAGAGCACCGAGCGCCTCTCGGGAGCGCGAGCACAAAGTCACCGCTGCTCGGAGGCCGGGAGGGCGTTCCTGCTTTGCCGAGACATCAAACAGCTCAAACGCCTCTCCAATGGCACGAGCTGCTCCTCGGGGACAGCAGAGCGGAGGCAGAGGACCCTGTGCTGCTCCCAGTGCATGGGATAACTCCCTAACTGCACCCAAAGGGGGCCTGTGGCATAGGGAAGGGAACATATCATCCAGACCCACACATTGCATCCATCTGCCTCGGATTGGGGGCATGAAGCCAGCCCTGGCTGGAGGTGCACATGGGCCAGAGGGATGCATTGGGCAGGGCCGTGGTTACGCTCCTCACTCGGGAATCAGGGCTTTGGTTACTCCTTTACCTCCCTACAAGCACACACAACCTATTTTGCAAAGAAATTTGAGGAGCATGGGCAATTTTCACATTACTTCTTTTCCCATCTTGAAGGTGAATGGGAACGTCATCCCAAAATACTGTTCAAACTCCAGGAAAAACTCAATAAAACTCTGAAACTGGGTTAGATAAAGAAGTGCAGAGCGGATGTATTTGAGAAAATGAAATCCTGTCCTTGATCTCCTCATCCCAGGCCTTGGCTCCCACCAGCCACAAATCCGCTCCCTTCGCTCCACGGATGGTGAGGCAGCCGTGCTCACACCCAGGAAATGGAACTCCTACAAGTATTTACCTGCAAGAAGCATGAGAACAGATTTCAAAGAGACTGCTGAGCTAATGACACAGCTCAGGCACACCAGACATTCCGGGACTATTTCCTGAGCCCATCTGAGCCCATCCTGGTTCCAAAGGTGATGGAACAGCAGGTGTTGCACTGGAGCCACCACAGCCTCCGCACCCAACACATCTTTCAGAGTCTTCCCCGTGTGAAGCCCCTTCCTGAATCTTTCCAGGTGCAGCCGTGTGCTTTGAAGAGGAGGACAGTTAGCACTTGAGAGAGAGATTAATTTCAAGGATGCTGGAGGATGTGAGGACGGTCCTCAGCAACGGGGAAGAGGCTGCTGTGGAACTTGGCTGCTCCCACCACTGCGCACATGGTACCAACCTCCATGTGCAGGGAGGGAAAGCAGGAGCATCCAGCATGGAGCAGGACAGAACAACCCCTGCTCCAGGGCCTGGGAACCCTCAGGGGTGGCAGCACCTCAGGCAACCCTGATACTGCAGACAGGACATGGATTAATCCAGTGCACCCACTGTGCTCCCAGAACCCCCTGGCTCTGGTAATGTGTCTGAAAATTAACTGGGATCACAGCTCTGACAATCATCAAAACACCACCCGTCAGCACTAACCCACTTCCCCAAAGCCTCAAAGGCTCACTTGAGTGCAGTCCCTTTCATAAGGTCCTTTTTTGCTCTCCAGCATCAGCCCCTTTCTCCCGTGCCTGTGGAGACACTTCACAGGAGCATTAACTGTAGAATAGGCTGATTTTTAATGCAGAATTATACAAATGGAGCCATTCTTCCATTTCATGCCTCCTGTTAGGTAATCTATTGGTATTGCACAGGGAATCAAGGTTATGTCCTTGTTGGGGTGATTTACAAACTCCGAGCATTTCATATCTCTGAACACCAAGTGAGGAAGGGACAGAAATATTCCTGTGAATGCCTGGAGCAGGAGCTGTGGTCAGAGAGTTGGGGTGATGTTTCCTTGACCCAGGCAAGGCAAAGCAGGAAAGCAGGCACCACAGTCTAGGAAAAGCATCCTTGGCAGCACGGCTGTGTGTCCTACAAAGGCATTTGGAGCGGGGCAGGTTATGAGAGTACGTGCAGGAACTCACTGGCTCCATGCGGAACAGAACGAGGCCGCTGCATCCCAGCGGGTGACTTTCACACTGGAGCAGGAAGAAGAGGGGAAAACTTCAGTGGCAGATACTTGGCCCGTGATCGTGTGTCCTCGCTGAGGTGGGGACTGCAGCCGCCGCTGCAGCCGCTCTCCTCTCCATCCCGCTGTCCTGTGTGATGATCCCTGCAGTGCAGCGACTGTCCTTTGTTGTCACACTACCAACCATCACCATGGAAATGGAGCATCGCCATTCTGCACTCTGGGCTGGACCGGGGCTCTCCCCAGGGCTGGTGGGAGGGGAGATGAACCATCCCATGTGAGGGTGGCATGGATGAGTGCTAAAAAGCACGTGGCAAATTATGACACAGGATCAGCAGGTGACCTTGTGGACCACTCCCATATGGCATCCACCATGTCCCATCCCACACCCCAGGCACCAGCAGCACCATGGAGACCTCTCTCCTGAGCCACATTCTGCTACGGGATGAGTTTTTCTGATCCCAGACCCAATGGGAACCAGAAACATACAAGCCACTGCATCATCTGTAGCCCCAACTTCTTCCCAGGTAATTATAAATTTGTGAAAATATGGCTGCCAAGCTCTTTAAAGCCAGGACTGGGACTTAAGGCACAAAGGTTGACACACAGTAGCACCTAAGTAAATTAAATGTGCCACATCACTACCTATCTATATTACAGTCCTGAGCTTCAGGATTACCTGCTAATAAAAGTGATATTTAAAACAAGTCCTAAGTTCCTCCGCTGCCCCCTTCTCCCCACAAGTAATTAAACTGACGCCGCTTCCCGTGGCGGAGGGGATGGGATTTATCATGGAGGGAAATCAGCAGAGGGTGAAATAGGTTGAATCCTCCCCGCCACGCTGCTGCGGCCAGGCAGACAGCAAACACCCACTTCCCTGGGAAAACGGGGCAGAAAGGGGTTGGGTGGGGCTGTGAAACCACGGGTCCCCCCAGGCTGGAAATGCCAAGACGGAGGCAGCTGGATCCATCCCTGGCTGTACTTGGGGAGCTGTGAGAGGGGGGCAGGAGGGCGGCCGTGGCAGGGGGGAGCCACTCGCTCTTCTGCCTCTGCCTTGAGCTCACCCAGCTGCAAATAAACAATTTTACCATTTGAATAGCCGCGAGTGCGGAAGGCATAATTAATACCCAGCGGTACCATCAGCCAATGTGCTGATGCGGGAGGTGCAGCCCCTGCCAACGCCGGCAGCACACAGCTCTGGCTCCGCAGCGCTCGGCCCCGGCTGCTCTCGCCTCCAGGCCCGTCCTTCGCCACAGGCAGAGGAAGGGCAAAGCCCTGCTGCAGGCACCTGGGGCTGGTGCTGGAGCCCACCAGCGCAGGACCTGTCCGATGCATCCCACACTCACACCAAGATCAGACTCAGACTCATTGCTCATGGCAGAGCAATGTGGGGAAGAGTGTAAAAAGGAGCACGCAGAGAGCAGGCACACGTGGCATCACTGTGAAGGCAAGAGCTGTGCCTAGTTGCTGCCACAGTTGAGCCGATCTTTCACCCTGAGTTTCAAGTTCAGTTCCCATTTTCAAATGTTTTAAAGACACTGACAGGACAAAAGGCCCAGTGCCTCCAGCCAGCCTGAGGATGAGTGTGAGAGCTAACACAGCAAGCTGGCCAATGCTGCCCATTATGGTCAACCCTGCTTAGCTTAGCTCTAGAGAGGGCAGAGATTGCTTGAGAGAGTTTTCCCTGGTCTTCAGGGATTATTTCAGACAGGATTTGAAAAGTGCCAGGGTGGGAAGCCCAGAAGTTTGCATGCATCTTCAGACAAAAATATGTCTCTTGCAAATTTCTGTGCAAGTCCGGTGCTCAGTAATTTACCTGTCACCACTCTGGCAGCAGGAGCTCTGAGCCCAGTCTGGCTCCCCTGGGAAGACTCAGAGTGCTGCAGGTTCATCTGTCAGCATGGCAAGACAGGTCCTAGCCAAGCCAGGGGATGAACTGCCTCGAGTGCTCCCCAAAGAGGTCAACACAGTGGCAAGCTCAGGCCTGGCATCCCTCCTGGCAAGGCAGAGTGTGGGTGCTCCTGGAGCATCCCTCCCAGTGGGCATGGGGCAAGTACCACTGGAGTATCTTCACCCAGCAGCACAGCCTGGGTACCACGAGAGCATCCCCTCAGTGGGCACAACCTGGGTACCACCACAGCATCCCCTGTGTGGGCAGAGCCCAGATACCACTGGAGCATCTGCCCAGCAAACACAGTGTGGGTACCACTGGAGCATGCCCCTCAGCACACACAGTGTGCGTACCACCAGAGTACACATCCCAGAAAACACAGTGTGGGTACCACTGGAGCATCACTCCCAGCAAACACAGTGTGGGTACTGCTGGAGCATCCCTCCCAGCAAACACAGTGTGGGTACCACTGGAGCATCACTCCCAGCAAACACAGTGTGGGTACTGCTGGAGCATCCCTCCCAGCAAACACAGTGATGGTGCTGCTGGAGCATCCCTCCCAGCAAACACAGTGTGGGTACCACTGGAGCATCCCTCCCAGCAAACACAGTGTGGGTACCACTGGAGCATCCCTCCCAGCAAACACAGCGATGGTACTGCAGGAGCATCCCCCTCAGTGGGCACAGCAGGGCTGTCGCTTCCCCCACCGCCGCCCGGCTGCCCCAGCCAGCAAACACTGCGTGCATTTAGCGTGGCAGGGCCGGACAGTGGGGTGTTTCATCAACCCAGCAGCGATAACACTCGGCTTTTGTCCCTCCCGGATAAAGGGGGTTTGTGAGCACTGGCTTTCCAGCCCAAACTGGCACCTGTCGCCAACTTACCCCGCTCGTCCCCCCCTTTGAGTTCTGCACCAGCACTGGGGACCAGGCAGCAGCAAGAGCTCCAGCTCAGACACAACTTGCTGGGAAGTTTCAGATTTCCAGATCCACCAAAATCTTGTCGAAGAGCCCCAGTCTCAAGCTCTGCTCTTGCTGATATTAAAAACAATCCATAAACTGAAGGAAATAAGGGCTTTCCCCCCTCATTTCAGCTTCTACCTAAACCTCCTTGTGTATTCCACCTCCTCATGCACACCACAGAATCTCTGCCCAGGATTTACATGCTGACGGCGACCAAGGAGGTCCTGGCACACGAGATGGTGCTGCCTTCTCCCATCCCCATCACAGCAGCGGAAAACACTCCCCCACGTACCAAAATCAGTCTGCTGAGGGAACAGGGCTGCAACATACGTAGGAGCACGTTAAAACCAGAGCTTAGAGATCATCCCTGGTGTTAGTTAATGCTGCCTGCAATAAATAAGGCCAGCAGCTGAGCTGAGCGGCTCCCTGCTGTGGATACAGGCATAGGCAGGACAGCGCGCTTCCCCACAGCCACCATCCAAGGAATTTCTGCTTTCCCTGTTTTGCTTGTGAATTTTCTTCCGCTGCCACACATCTGCCTCCTGTACGATCAACTGCAGGATGATCTGGCCTCTCCCTTGGATAAAAGGACTGCATTGGTGTGTCCAAGCAGGATGCGATGCCCAGTGGTGTTGGATGGGATGGGATGGAATGGGATGACATGGCAGAAGCGAGGCTCTCCCCACTGGAATGGCAATAGTCCTGCCAGATCCCAGACCGGAGCTGGAGCCTTATGAGGGGTTTTGTTCCTCTGAATACATATCCACGAAATGGTTCCAAGAGATAGCAACTAAGCCAACACAGCCCTCAGTTCTGAAGGATCTACAGAGAGAAAAACCGTGGCACAAAGCTACGGCTTATGCTGCCCTTTAACCCCACAGCTTTCCAGATAAATAACCCAGCACTGATCGTATTTTCCAAATGAATGTGCTCAAGTGTGTCATTACAATGAATGCAGGAAATGCTTTGATCTAAAAAAAAAAAATTAAGTTGGCTCAGTACATCTAAAGTAGCAGCTTAACAAGCTTTAAAACAAAACAATTAAAAGAGATCTGTGGTGTCTTTGTAACACAATGTGTCTTTGCAGCGCATCACAGCCCACTGTGGTATCAACGGGAAACACCTCCAACCATGGAGCACACCCAGAGAGAAAATACCTCATAATGTGATTTTAAATTATCACCTCCCAAAGTGCTCTGCTTTCCCAGGAGCAAAGACAAGCACTGACCCACTGGAAGCATCTGGATGACAGATGCACAGGGCACAGCCAACCATTCCCCATAGCAAAGGCTGGACGCCCACACAGGGAAATCCAAGTAACTCAGGTTCTCACTCCAGCACCACAGTCTCCAGGTGGAGCTACTCTCAATTTGCCCTGCAGTGACTGAGATCCAAACCTGTCTCTCTCCTGGGAAGTCCCCGGCAGCCCAGAGATGCACAGCCTGTCCGGAAACCTCAGCAGCCATCCTCAGAAACGAACACAGGGAACACGTTGGTAATTTCAAAAGCTCCATAAACTCTAACAGAAATGGAGAAGATGAGAGGAATGAAGACTCTGAAAGCAGAAAGAGGAACAGATGGCTTTTATGGAGCAAGAAATACAATAGGAAAAAATGGAGCAGCAGAGCTCCCTTTGAAGGTGTGAAATGTCAGTAGGGAAGCCTGGAGAAAGCCAAAGCCCAGGAACTGGGAGCTCAGTGCAGGGCACTGCACTGCCCAGCCAAGGCTCTGGCTGGTGGTCCTGGGGAGCTCCCGGCCCCCCTGGCTCCCAAGACATCACTGGCTCAGCCCCACCACAGGGACACCCCGCTGCCAGAGAAGGGTCAGCGTGACACGCAGCATGGAGAAAGAACAGCCCAAAAAGATGATGAAAAAGCCAGGCTAAAATAGAAAGCAAAGGCAGCGGGAATGAACTTCAGGGCAAAGACTCTTGATCCTGTCACAGAGAGTTTTAAATCCCTTTTAGCACCAAGCAATTTCTTTTCCATGGAGAAGAGCCATTCTCCCTGCCATGGCCATGTCACTGTGCATACAGTAACCAAGCACCTCACAGGCTCTCCCACTGCAGCCATGGCAAAATCCTGATGGATTGAAGTGATGATGAGGATTTGCCTCCAGGACCTCAAGAACACTGTGTCATTGGGGGCATAGCCCCTTGGAGCCCAACTGCCAGTGTGTCAGGGATCACTGTGCTCTGCATCTCATTTAAAAAAACCCAAACAAACAATAATCGCCTTTGCAGGAGAGATTAAACTTTTGCAGCATTATCTCCAACGGGTTGGCAGCAAGGGATGACCTCCTGCATCCCTCAGTATCTCAACTTCCTTCAAAGGCACCTGTGCCAGCAGCCTTACTTCCATCCTCATCCATCAAAATTAGCAAAATTGATTTTGCCACAGAATATGTCACTTTGACAGGAACCCAGAATAAGTCCTGAGCGTGTCATGTCAGATGATGCTAAAGCAGAGCCTCTTACAATGACAAGAAACAAGAAGATGAATAACTCATCCTTATCCTTTCCATGAAAAACTTTGCAAGAAAACCCATGAATGACAGATACTTGTAGGAAAAAAGGTTGATTCATTTTGGGAGTTCTTTCTAAAATAACACTTGCTGGCATCTGGAACGGTCACACTCGCCCTACACGAACACCCCGCTGCTGCGGACTCAGCCAAGCTTTGGCTCTGGCCAGGAAGAGGCAGAGCCAACCATGCTCCGGGCAGGATGCACAGCTTCATCTCCTGGCATTCATCACCCACATTCCGGTGGGTCCTTAAGTGGATGTCCTCATCCATGTCAATTAACTGATGCTTCATTACTCGAGTCCTGCAAAGGGAGCAGAGATGCTATCGTAGGCTCCGGGAGCAGGGCTGGGGTCACGCACGGGACTCAGGCAATTATGGAGCTCGTCCCTGAGGAAGCCACGTGTGCCTGTGCTTGCTAGGCAGGCAATTCCCAGGGGGGACATCGTGGGCTTGCCCCCGACCTTGTCACAATCTTCAACCTGAATGGCGTGCAGTCAAGTGGCAACATCAATTAGCGGCGTTTGCTCTCACCGGCGCCTCGAACGCTGCTGCTGAGCAGCGAGTCCCCAGCCTTCCCATGCTGAACACAGCAGCTCTACACAGCTCCTCAGCTGGCACCACGCAACCACATTCCCCATCTACAGGGCTGTAAAACATAGCTGGAGTTTCTCCTGACCATCCCAGGATGCAGCAGACGAGGCACGGCCAATACCCTCATGGACAAGGAGCCATCATTTCTCATCAATTCTCAAGCTGTAGCTGAAAGCCACAAGTCCGCTCTCCTGTATGGCACAGCGTGGTCCCTCACATGGTGTGTGCTGTGATGCTGGTGTCCTGCAGCACACGGTCACCCCTGCGCCAGCACATCCCCATCTCCACGCTTCTCTTTTGCTAAGGCACGTGCCCTCTGGTGAGCTCCAATTTTTCCACCTCAAGCATCCAGACTTGCCTCTTGAAGGAAGCACCTTGCCACTCCCAGGCTACGTGTTGTTTTTGAAGCAGCTTCTGCTCAGCCTTTATTTGGAAGTCAGTGGAGCTGGCAGTGCTGGCATTGCAGCCAGGCCAGCAAAGCTTCACTGCTCCCGCTTCGCCACAGCTAAACCTCATCCCATGGATGCTTCAGCCAGGGTCTGGAGCAGCTCTGCAGCCAAGACGCTGCTTCTCCTCCCTGCCAGCTTCTGCAGCAGGAGCTGAAGAGTCTTTTCCATACCCACAGAGATGCTGTGCCAGGGAACAGCTTCTGCTCCCAATGGCTCTGGCTCGTGGGGACACAGCAGCCATTGGCAGCGGGGACACAGTGCCTCTGGGATGCTCCAGCATTGCCAGGAAAGCGGAGCTGCCGAGAAAGACCTTCAGAGCAAACTTCAACAAAAATCGTCGCATGTCAAAGCGTATCTCCTGCCTACGCATCATTTCCAAGTCACAAGGAGACATTTTGCAGATCGGAGTTTGAAATGAGCACTTTGTGAATGACTGGCTTTATTTATTTTTATAAGTCCTCAGGCAAGTCCCAGTGGGTGCTTTGGCCTCCTGCCCTGGGCACCCAGAGCCTGCTGACCCCACCCCTGCTCATCCACCTCCAGCCAAGCTGGGTTGTTCCTCCTTTTCTCAGTGTTGCTTGGGACCATAAATGCCAAATCTCTCAGCACTGATGGGAGGACACTCCCACACACTTGGGGCAGGTCTCCACCCTGCTACCAAAGCATCACACTCAGCATCCCAAGCCCCATGTGAGCACCCCACTACACAGCACCCAGCCCTGCCACCATGCCACAGGCATTGTGGGCGCTTTGCCTCCAGCTTGGGGAGATTTTAAGGAGCACTGGGGGGTGATGGAGCAAAAATGCCCATCAGTCCCCACCATGTCCCCAGTGAAGGAGCTCAGTGCTGCACTGAAGAGAGGCTTTAGCACAGCTTCGCCTTGCAGAGCCACCGAGGCCAGAGAAAGCAACTGATAAACCCAGAAAGCAGAAGAGATTCAGCAGCAGACAAAACCTCATTTCACATGGAATCCTCATAAAACCAAATTAATGTTGAAGGATGAAGGCAGGTAAACCTCCCACGGTTAAGTTCAGGCCACTGAGACTCAGTTTAAATCTCTCAGCAGTTCTGATTTAATCAATGCATTTCCAAGTGAAATTAGATGAAGTACATCTCCATCACAGGAAATTATATAAGCTATCAAAGTCTGTAGGTGCAAGTCCCAGTAAGAGGAGCCACAGGAAATATTCATATCAACTCGAATTCCATTTTTAAGGAATCACTTCAGGTCCAGAGTTTAACGTTCTTTTAGTGAAAAAATCACTCTGATGGAAACAGTGAGTCAAGGCAAGGAAGGGCCAAGCAGCAGGTTCAGGAACAACCCTGCAAAACCCACGGTGACTGCTGGGATTCTGGCCTTGGCCAGGAACCCCCTCCCAGCAGCACCACCCAACGTGGGAGGGAAGGAAGACGTGGAAGGGAGGAAGGATGGAAGGAAAAGCAGAAGTAAAACCACTTTGTTTTAAAGGAGGGAGCGAAAGCACCGACAATGCCACACCATCCACTGATCACACTCAGCCTGCAGGAATTATCCTGCTAGAAAAGCATTTCTGACCCAAACTCTGTTAGGCTTGAACTGCTGCTGTCCACTTGGTCACCACCAGCCCTCAAGGAAAACAACAGGCACCACAACGCAGAGCAGAGCAGCTCCTGGTCCTCCTGCTCAGCACACTGAGGTTCCAGTAATCTTGGTAATCTTTCCTCCCAGTCCTTCTCCATTAGCTATATTTAAAGGCTTAGGCATGCATACATTTTCATAATGAACCTCAGACTTGCTGGAAGTCCCGTGGCTTATTCACACCCTATGGAGCTGCCCTTGGGAGCCGCCTGCAGCGCTCACCACTGCCATGTATCCATCCATACCTATAAACACTGAGGTAAACAAGGCAAGCTGGGAGAGCCTGAGGACCAGATCGGGTGAGGGAAGGTGGGAACAAAGTTGGAGAGCTGTCCTCTGCCTGGCTGCCCTCCCTGTTACAAGCTGGGTCCTGAAGGAACATTAGCAACTCCTTCATTCCAGCAGATGACCATTACATATGGCAGAGCCAAGCCGTGGTGCTCCAGCCCTGGGAGCAGCTGGGCCGGCAGCTCGCCCGTCCAGTGTCCTGCCTGCTGAAGGCTAGCACAGCAGCTGCCACACGGGGCAGCCCCCAAACACCCTGGCCAAGTGGCAGCACCGTGACAAGTCCCACTTGCCACCCCACTGGAGACACCACAATGGCAAAGAGATGGCTCTGGTGTTATTACAACAATTATTCATGCTCTGGGGAAGTGGCTGCCCAAGCCCTGCGCCACTCCCCTCGCCTCATCTGGGAAATTGCTGCCAGCACGAAGGTATGAAGCGCTGCATAAAAGTACAGTTTATTCAAGCATTATTGTGGCTGTTAAGTATCATAGCCAGTGACACCAGATGAATTTCTGTGGCAATCAATCCACCCGGGAGCAGCCAGCTCAGTCCCTGTGTGGATGCAGGATGAGTAAGGACTCCTCAGTGGAGGCCATTAACTCCCACTGCTTACTGCTCTCATTACTTCCCAGACTGCAAGGCTTGCATCTTTGACGAGTGACTGAATCTACATTTGACAGTGTGAACCTGACGAGTGAAATTCATGGAAAATGTTTGCTTTGGCAGTAACTACAAGGCCCATAAAGTTTCCACGGAGCCAATGTGCAGGGATGTATGCTTTTAATGAGTTGTTTTATACAATCGCCGAGAAATTGCAAACGGTGGTTTTACTCCTACTGCAAATCACTCCAGAGCTCAAACGCTGTAAAAACTGTGGCATATTGTTTAAAACATTATATTCATAGCTATGGAGGGGAAGTCCTCGGCAGCGCTGGAAGCCTGGCACGCTGCAGAAAGCTGCCATGCCCTCGCAGGTGGGCGCAGGCACTGACGCAGGCATGTGCACACACACGTATGTCTGCACACTCAGGGAGTGACAGAGCCACTGCCACCTCCCCAAAGAACAGATTTTGCCCCGCAGCACCCACACCTGCCAAGAGCAAAGCGGGGCTGTAGCATCCCTGGGACCTCGCAGGGGCTTTCAGGGTAGCACTGCTCGCTCAGCCCCGCTCCGAACCGGGGAGCGGCAGCTCCCCTTCACGGGAATCGAATAATTCTGAGCAGTGCAGTTGCACACGTCCTGCCCTCCCCGGCGGAGGAGCACAGCGCTCACTGCGAGGTCAGGCACTGCCACCGCCCCGGGCGAAAGGGATCCGACTTGAAAGGAGCAGCACGGTACCATCTCCCCGCCGCAGGCAGCCGCTCCAGGCAGAGGCTGCGCGGGGTGAAACGGGCGCTGCAAAGCTCCACTGCTTCTCCTGGAGCTATTTTTCTAGTAGTCTTGGAGAAAATGAGGAGAAATGACATGGGAAATGTCAGAAATAAAGCCAGAAGCAATTAGAGTAAGAGAGAAGGGAGAGCAGCAGGCAAGGTTAGCAGTAAAGTTATCTCTTATTAAAAATAAAACACGGAGGGACTGGCAGCTGATGAGGTGGCAGAAAGGACTGTCTGGTGCTGGGGATCCAGGATGCACAGCACAGAAATTCGCAAGGCGAATGAATCGAGGAGGGAAGCAAGCAGAGGGCTCCTGTTTCCATTGCTAAACTCTCCTCAAAAATAACAAAGCAGAGGGCGTCCTCTGTTCCCAGGATTACAGCCTTCTGCCGCGCCAGCCATGGGGAAATGGCCCTCCAGCTCCACTGGGCTTTTCACCTGACACGAAATAAATCCAAACGCGTGGCACCCTGAGAAAACCCTCCGGTGCTTTCGCCGGGAGGAATTCCTAAGGTCACTACATCACCACAGACTATCTTTCCCACACGCAGCATCCTCGGCTGATGGATGGACAGACATCTCCGGCGGCAGCGTGAAGGTGCTCGTGTGCCCGGGCTGTCGGGGTGCACCAGCCAGTGGCACGGGACAAGGACGGGGGGCATTGGAAGCCGGCTCGCCACGTGCCTCTGGAATATGCGGCGCGGCACGGGAGTGTAACAGAGAGGCCAAGGGCCTCCCCCAGCTGCTCAGCACAGACAAAACCTCAGTTCAGGTTTCACCCTCCAGGACTCCATCCATAGCCCGGGCAGAGGGACAAAGCCTCCAGCGATTCCCACGGGTGGCGGACAAAGGCTTCTAGCATCATGTCTGTGGATTCGGGGGGCCCTGCCTGCCTCCCTCCGTGCCCCCCAGCTGCAGCCATGTTCTGCCAGAGCGCAGGGGCGCGGGGGGCGGCGCGGGCTGATCGGCTCCCCGAGGTGCTGCGTGGGGTAGGGCCGGCGGTGGGGGCTACACCCACCCATCCGCTCACCCCGCAGCTCCCCTGCCCACCCAGTCCTGCTCCCCGGGGAGCAGCCACAGGGCCCGCTGCGAGCTGCGGGAGTGGGGTGGCCACTCGGGACTCCTCATCATGGGACCCCTCTCCCCAGCAGCAGGTGATGTGCCGGAACCATCGTGCCGCTCGGTGGAGGGACGTTTGGGGTTTGACCCCTGCCCAACACAACCGCTCAAACCCAGGACTTTCCAAATACAAAACCGGGTTGGGGAGAACGAAACACATCGCGGATTTCACTTTTCCTTAGGGTCTCACTTGTTTAACCCGCTGCTGCTTTCACTCGATTCCACCGAGATGGGCTTAAACCACCAAAACCCAGGTACCACTGGGGTTCCGGGGCTGCACACAGGCAGGGGCCGGGGCCAGGGCTTTCCAGCCACAGCACCATGGAAATAACAAGATTTCGGCTCAGATGACTTCGCAGCGGTAATGAAAATGTGTTACGTAACACTTTGCCTCCGTCTCCTCTGCTTTGCAATTCTCGATTAATCTCCCAAACACATCCATCCATCTATCCGTCCCTCCATTCACCCATCCATCCATCCGTCTATCCATCCATCTGCCCGCGCCCCGGACGCCCCGCCAGCCCCTTCCCCCAAGCGGCCCCCGCCGGGGCGGCCAGGGGGGGAGCAAGCAGCCGGCGAGGGGACGCTGACCGCTGATCCATCTCCTGCGACTCGGCAACTGAACAAGT